>JAGDQP010002007.1:49171-66423 GCA_022664845.1 Lepisma saccharinum | reverse complement strand
CCATGTAGCTCCTGAAAAACGCTTGATTTCATCTACCCATCTTACATTTGGACGTCGTCTTGGTCGTTTCTTTTCTCTAGGAATCCACTGTAGTACATTTGTCGTCCACCTTCCATCTGTTCGTCTAGCTATATGACCGGCCCATCTCCACTTCATCTTCGCAGTCTTGATTACACACACACACACACACACACACACATATATATATATATATATATAAATATAAGTTTAGTACGGCACTAAGGTACAATTCAATGTGTGTGGTTAAGAAACCATTTAAGATTTTGTCTTTACCTCCTCCGCTATTGTCACAATGCAACAGATATCCATGCCCCAGGCGAGATTCGAAACAGGTACCAAAATCTATTGCTTAAATGTCAGTATACTGTATGTGGTTGTATTTCGCTTCTATTAATTTAGCTGCTTATCAGTCTTTTCTTCTATTTCCAGGTAAAACTAGAAGTATGCGTGAATCTTCCCCATGACTATCCTGCCAATGAGCCTGATATCTTTATACGTTGTGATAAACTAAGTCGTAATCAACAGCATAGTTTAAATAAAGATTTAGCTAATTTTATATCATCCTTGGATCGAGGAGAGATTTGCATTGGATCGGCTGTGGCCTGGTTGCAGGAGAATGCATTGAATTACGTGAAGGTAGAAGAATCGAAACCTGTTGTCCATAATAATGCTACTCCAGAGGAAACGAAAGACGGCTTTTTCACTCGCTACTGGATTTATTCTCATCATATTTACAGTAAATCCAAGAGGAGGGAGATTCTTGATCTAGCTCATGAGTATGATCTCACAGGATTTTGTCTGCCAGGAAAACCAGGAATTATATGTGCAGAAGGAGCGGCCAATAACTGCAGTGAATGGTGGCACAAGGTAAGAAAGGTTATCTTTGTTCAGTAGATCATTACAGGAAGGTTCATAGTTTTTATCTTTTCAGGTGCAATCCACAGCATTGTTCTGTGGCCTCTCTGCCGTGATGGGATCCATATAACAGAGTATTCCAGATAAATGTAGCTCGACACAAACGCACATATGTATGAGGTAAAAGACGGCATATATTTCACCCAAAAATCAAGTGAGGTGTTGGAATGTGTCACTAGTGGCAGGCAAAACAAGACAGGTCTACGTGTCACACGTAGATGTCGCTGAAGAGACTGGCCAACGCCATGCCATTCGTAATATCGAAGTGTTCCGTTTTGACAGTGATATGTCTTACAATTTGACTGTGTGCATCAAAATTTAACATGTTCTTAATTTCATCGTCTACGCTACGTCATACAAATCTGTCTTCTGATTGGCTTGACGTAATGAATCAGTAGTCGTTCAATAGCTGTCTGCTTTCGCTGCGGTACTTAAGTGAAGCAAGAGTTTCGTAATATCAGGTTTAATCACTGCAAAGAAAACATGAGATACGGTAAAAGGAAATGATCGACAGTGGATTTAGTAAAGCACCGTAAACAACATAGTTGACCTGTACTTGTGCGAGGGCATAATATTAGTAAAGCGCACCGACGCCCCAAGTTTGGATACTTTGTTTACGTGTATTGCACGTTCTTAACGTCTAGGACGTCTTCTCTGTAGAACATAGTAGTTCAGATTCGCTAACTTTTGAAAACAGTGTCAACTTACTTCAATTAAAATTGCTTCAAATTTACTGTTTGAGTATAAATTCTACTCATCATAAAATACTTATGTTAAAATGATCTTCAGAAACTAATTATGCGGACGCTTTGCTGATGCTGCTCGCATCTTTTCACATTGTGCGCAGCCATGGCCGCTTTCGCTTTCCATTGATTCAATGCATAAAGAAATCATTGTGCCACTTATTTTGTTTATTTGTTTTGCATTCTTGCTATCAGTTCTTACCAACGTTAATAACACGAGTTGAGCACAAGCCTACTGATTGATTAGACTTCATTCGGCTTAATCCATGCAACACAGAAGGAAATTTTTTTACGCAGTCTTGACGTAGCACAACTCCCCCTCCAAGGAAATGTCCATTTTATATTGTGCGACAGAACATGTTGAGGCGCGCCCAGGTCTGTCGTGATTATACAGGCAGTCGTTTTTGTAGCTTCACTAAGTACACACGAACCATTTCTTTTAATAATCCTCTGCATGTTAACTGTTGATCGGAGCAGATATACTTTTATCTGGAACACCCTGTATAATCCCAGAATAAGTTATTTTGTTGCAAATTCCTTTGTGCCAGTGGAATCGTTTTTGGTGTACAGTTTTTTTCTTCTTCTTCGAATCTATTGTCTATTTTGAGAAACAGAATCACTAATATTACTAGTCCGTGGAGACATGTGTAAGTTTGAGAGACTTGGGAAGGGAACTGCTATTACTAGTGTAGTGACCTAGTAATACTAGTCCAAAAAGTTAAGAAACATGCCCCACTAATCGATAAAATACCTTTCGGACATTTTTTTCGGTTGAAGATCTATATTTTATTATTATTGTTATTGTATTAAAATAGTTTATTTTTGTTCGACTCACTTTAACATTGTTTCCCTCCTTGAGTACAGTCGAGAACAAAGAGGTTTTTTTTTTCTTCCGCTTCACTATTTGCATTTATTTCCGTTCTCGAGTTGAGAATAGTTTCTCGTCTCGAATACCGTCGAAAACCAGAGTTCGAGCAGCTTCTGAATCTTGCGAAACCTTAGCAAGTGATACTTCCAGTTTCTCGAGAACTGATCATTTGAAGGGTGCAGTAATCCTCACAAAAGTGGACAGAGCACTACAAAACGCGTACCATTGCACATTTTGTAAGTCCCTGACCATCCGCTTGATTTGATGTTTTCATATCGAGATTCGAGAGCATTCTATCAGTTTTTATCACCTCATTCTCCTCGTTTTATCAGTGCACATTTATAATGTGCTAAGCGTTTGCTCTACTACTTTCAAAAAATAACGGTAGCAGCAACGGTAAAGCAAAATGTAACGAGTTAATAGAGATTGTGTGCACCATTTAATTGTCAGGACACGAGCCGCCACTGCTTACTATAACACCAGCATCTCATAATATAGAAATCACTCCCCAGTTCACTTGAAAGATACATTCTATTACAGCTGCTTTCAGTTTGAGAGTCGTGATTTTTACTTTCGGTTTTAACATGTTTGAAGGTCTGAGAGTGACCTTGATGTTCCAAGGTGAAATGAAAAAAGCACGGAAGAGCGGTTATGTGTATCAGTTGGGGGTCGGAGGAGAGGAGAGAGAAGTGGGGAAGGAAATAGTAACATGTTGACATGATATATTTGATTTGTATTGTGTGAGGTACTAATCACGAAATTTACATAATAATGTGTTGAAACAAACACCCCTCTTCTTTTGTGTAGGGAATTCCTGCGTTGACATTAAAAGGTCTTACTCCTGTGAATAGGAAGTTCGTGCTGAGGTATTAGTGTGTATTAAACTTAATTATGAATGTGATACTAATTGGTTATCGCTTTGCATAGAATTCTGTTTTCAGTTTGTGTCTTTTTTTTTTAGCACGTTGCTTTAAATTAAAACAAAAGGAATGTTAAAACCAAACATTATTTACGTTCAGACATTTTTTTTTTCTTTGTGGTTCGGTGGATCTTATTAGCATACTGTTAACCAAACCTCATGCTAATTTGAGGAAGTATCAGACGAATGAATGATAGTAATCAAGGGGATTCGTGTTCAATTTTCTATGGAGTACCAGACGTGGCTGGCTGCCCGTATATATAGGGTGTTGCAAAAATGGTTGACACCAAAATAAGAGAAAAACTCTGGAAAGATGCTTAGTTTCGCAGCTACAAGCACTCAGATATGAAGTACTATCGTCAAAGATGACGTCATATCTACAAATAATGACGCAGAATGTATCGGCTTGACAAATCACAGTTCACCGCGTACTCAAATGCGTCCATTTGAGTTTATGGTTGAGGGAATGCGACATAGACCAGTTTTCCAACTTAGAATTTCTGTATCAAGGAATTAACGTTACGCAATACGTAAAGGCAAGCATGCATGAACACTACAACCCAAAATCGCACCTTGATCAATTCAACGATTGTTCGTTCAATAGATCATGGCGCGGTTGGCGCAGAGAGTCGCTCGCATTGCAAATTTTCTTCGCTCGGAGTGCACTACGTCTTTATGTAACTTTCCAGTTGTTTTTATGATGCTGTCAAGACCAGAAATTCATGAATTCACCCAGGAATCGAATGTGGCTCCGCTTTTGCTGGAGACGCAGTTAATCATTCGACTAGGTTTGATCGACAGGTCTTTTCCTGTTTGAATCTCTATTTCTCCATGTGAATTATTCAATTGTTGGAGTTAACGTATTGTTTCTGAGTACCAACTAAATCTCTCTTAAGGTTAATGTAAAGCAACGACCTCCAACAAAAGATGGCAGCACTACCTCCGTATATATATTTCTAATATATTTTTATCGTTGCATGAAATTTCAGTGCTGCTTCTACAAATTACCAATTCAAGAGTTCGGTCAGTGTCGATTTTTAATATTCTTTTTTGTTCATTGTTGAAAGAGCCTCCTTGTTATAGGTTTCGATACTCACAACTGCAATCAAGCGATTTCAACAATGAAGAAAAACGAAAATACAAAATCGACTTTTGGTTATGAACTTTCTTCCTTGAAAGCTAGAACTCTCTAGGCTTGAATTTGTAGGAGCATCAATGAAATGTCGTGCAACAATAAAAATACCTTAGACATATATGGAGATAGTGCTGCCATCTTTTCGTGGAGATCATTGCTTTACATTAACCTTAAGCTAGTAAACACACCAAGGGAAAGGTATGGGGAAGGCAACGGACAGTACTTGTATGTATTTGCATATTCGAACTGAGGAATAGAAGGGATCCTAAGTCTAGTGGTTGCTTGTAAGTTTGGATAGAAAAACAAAGATTTTGTCCCTTGTTGGTATTATGTTCCTAATTAACAACCGTGGGATGAAATCATCAGACACCTGGGGAAATCCCCGGCATCCCACCACGACAAATCAAACACTACTTACGTACTACAACGTTATTAAGAAAGAGGTGACCTTAGTATTGGGTACAAACTTTTGTCACTGACTGTACATATTTTTGTCGGTTTTATTATTGCATCAGCAAGCCGTGTCACATTAAGGATATTCTCGACAATATCACACAGCTTGTACTGAATTAAACAACCTTTCAACACTTGCTTGTTGGCGGGCGTGATCACTAATTGGCTACATTGCATTTTGTAGGTTTACTTGGAAAATAAAGTAATCACTACGATTATACGTTACAGAACAAATCAACCATGTAGGAACTGTTTTTAATCATTTTCTTATGTCTTCCTTTGTACTATATGATGCTATTATCAGTGGCGGCTCGTCAGGTGAAGTTAGTGAAGTACCCCTTCACTTGTTATTTTGATATGCATTAAGTAAATTGTCGTTATTTAGGCCTCATCTAGAAAGCTAATCAACATCTTTTTAGATCGAATAGTGTCATTATCGATAAGCCCGAAAATCCAGCATAAACGCTGATGACAAAGTGATGAGGAACGATTATAGGAGTGTGTTGATGGATGAACTTTTCGGTAGGTCTTCACCTATTATTTGGGTCACGAGCCGCCACTGGCCATTATTAGCGCTTTCCCGAATTGTTCCAGAGCGACGTCATCGCCCACTGTGGTAATCACTGTTTTAAATCTGTTGATCAAAATTTACTAGGTTTTTTTTTTTTTTTTTTTACTAAATTTTCATTTTCGTTCCTGGTACCAATTCGATCTATGCCTTGCGTTCGATAATTTACTTGTATTAATGCGATTATATGGTACAGTCCCGAAAAGTTCTTTTGTTGCATCCAGTACGTGGTATTTTTTCATTAATATTTTTTAAATCATAATTCAGTTCATTGATTTGCCATATTTTTGCAGTGTTTGATTAATGTATTGTGCTGTTGGTAAATGGCGATTATGATGAATGGTACCAATATGCTCTCTGACGTATCTAATGGGTTTCATCACCAACCTCTGTTAAAAATTTAACGATTTGTTTAGTTATCGAATTCAATGAATCCTAATCGTTAAATTCATAACAAAAGTTTGTGAAACCCAGCAGGTCGTGTTACGTAACTAATAATCTTTCTCTACAGAAGTGTTAAATTGATATTTCTGCAACATTCAGAAAGCTTGTTGTCAATAATAAATAATATTATGAGTCATTGCCATTGTACACTCAGATTCATAAAAAAATCCTGATGGAAAACGTTCTAAAGTCCGAACAAAATCTAGTAATACCGAACTGATATATGTTTCGAACAGAACAAGTAAGAGGTTGAATTCAGTTCAATACAGTAGGTTCGGAGGTTCTAGATTGTACAGTATTTTTTTGAACGTCGAAAACTGGTCATTTTGTTGTATTCATGAATGTACAGTTAAACTTTCGTATACGCGATATATTTGTTCCATTCCATTTTGACGAGTTTAAGGTTAATGTAAAGCAACGATTTCCAACAATAGGTGGCAGCACTATCCACGAAATTTCAATGCTGCTTCTACAAATTCAAGCCTAGAATGTTCAAACTTTCAGGGAAGAAAGTTCATAACGAATTCAAGAGTTCGATCATTGCCATTTTTTTTATTTTTTGTTTTTCTACATTGTTGAAATCGCTTTATTGTTGTAGAGAATATTAAAACGAGGCTATGGCAATGAAGCTCTTTCAAAAATGAACAAAACTGAAAATTAAAAATCGGCATTGATCGAGCTCTTGAATTGGTTATGAACTTTCTAGGCATTTGTAGAAGGAGCATTGAAATTTCGTGCAACGATAAAAATACATTAGACAAATACGGAGATAGTGCTGCTATCTTTTGTTGGTGATCGTTGCTTTAACCTTAATTCACCTCCTTTGTAGCGAGTGGGCGCATTTGACACACCTGTGCCGTCTGCGTTTGCAGATATCGGTACAGACATTAACAATAGGAGTGCTTTGGAAATTGACAGGTTAACCTTGAATCACCAGCTGTACTAAATCATCGTTGTTGTTTTTTTTATTTATTTACAGGTGAAGTGTATGAACTGGAAGAAAATCATGTGCAAAAAAAGGGAAACATTCCCAGTTGAAGGCGACAACGTAGCCCCACATCGAAAATTTGACACGTTTCAGGAAATTTCCTTTGATACCAACAAGTCGAAATCTAGGGAATGTCACATGAATATGGGCGAACTTTATCGTTATCTCCAGCTACATGATTGTGGATATGTGTTTAAAGATTATTTTGGCGTTGATGGTAGAGTCGGCTCAAATCCCTAAATCGGACAAGTCAGGAAAAAAGAAAAGAAAAAGAATAGAATGAGGCCTAATCAGTTCATTATCAAATTTTGCTCACGCACAAAAGAAGGAAAAAAACAAAAACAAAAGACAGCTTAAAAAAAATGTACTTACCAATATAGTCACGAGTAATTGACGTCAAGTTATAGTGATCTGAGCTTCGTTTGAATATCCTCTGGGGTTGTAAATGGTTCACACGTTTCATTTTTTCTACATAAGCTTCGAGTTTTTGATTAATTTGTTGCATTAAGTGATCGTTTCCTACAAGTAAACAGGAGAAAAAAAGAAACACTAGTCAGTTAAATTATTATTATTACTATTATTGTAATCATTCAGGTGAAAGAAAGAATGGTTTTTGTTTTCGTTTTTGTGTACATGTGAAGTGTTTTTTTTATATTAATCTTGATGTGATGAGAAAAAGAGAAGAAAAAAAAAGATGCTTGTTAACGTTGTTTACGATTTTTATATTTAAAAACAAAATAAAACAAGAGAAGTCTTCAAAATAATCTTGTAAATAAAATATTTTTTACATTTGTTAAAGAAACTGTGTAATGTTTTTTCTGAAAGGAAACTATGTGAAAATGTTCTTAAATTATTATGTTACAACGTTGAAAAATTTACTGTTAGTAATTGTATAGTCTATTATAAATGGCGTTTTCGTGGTTGCCGGAAATTATCAAATGTGCAAAAGAAAAATGAAATATATAAATAAATAAGAAAGAAAAAAAAACTTACCAATAATTGTACTGCTGTCTGTACTATCAGTGTTGAAGACATTTTCAAGAAAACTTGTAGTTTGTTCCAACAATGTTTCTAGTGGTATTGTTGCTGCCTCTCTGCCTGGTAGTGTTGTCCACAATACAACCAGAATATAAATTGTAAACATGTTTTGTATGCTCATTATGTTTCGCCGTCTAATTACTACTACCTGGAATGAAATGGTACTGATATATGCACAAATTACTTTGGAAGCTTATTATTTTTTTGTACATATATATATATATTTTTTTTCAGATGTTTTTGTAAGGTTATATTATTGATTTTGATTAAAAAAGTTTTTTGATTATTTTTCTTATTCTATTTTTATTCCTGCATCACCTGAACCGGCAGTGTTCGATTTGTACAATTTCCTGAGAGGTGAAAAAATTAGTGAGATATGTATTATACGGTATTTTGGGATCGTCCATTATTTATATATCTGTAAACAGAGCCAGGGAAGATTTTTTTGCAGAAAGGGGGAAATTGCAACCTTCCCCCCTACAAATCGAACACTGAACGTAAAAACTCTTCGCCAAAAAGAAAAACACGAGAAAACAATAAAAAAAAAAATACTCCCGAGCAGGGTTGCCATCTTTTTGTTCAATACAATCGGGACAGGCTCTGTACCGGGAGTCTAACAATGGGTCAGTTCATGGAGATCCGAACCGAGTGGCTTTGGTTCTGTGGTATAGCTTTGACTTAGATTTCGGGAAGTCGTGGTGGATTCAATCGCAGTGGCCGATCATCTTTACTCGGTTTTTTTTTCAGGGGCTTTCCCAGAGGCAAATGCCAGGATCGTACTTTCAACTTAGTCCCTGGCCGACACCTTCCTGCATCCGTTCCCCTACCCTATCCCGGTCTGAGTCTTAGATGCCTAAAGGCCATAAATTTTAAAAAATCATAAACGTCCGAGGGTACTTCCACATAATTTATCCTGGACTTCTCAAGGTAAGAACGACCACCGATTTGGCTAAAATGTTCGTATTGATTACTGTTACTTAATTATTTCTATTTTCCTACCGTCTATAGAACCTTGGGACAATTTTATAACGAGCAAAAAATTATTTTACCTAAGTTTCTTGACATAACTTGATATTGAATTCAACCTGTAATTTTTAATGATTACACCCGGAAAATCTTTCCTATACATACAAACTTATAAGAAAAATCAATCGTGTTTTTTCAAAGTAAGAAATGCAAAACATGCAAAGGCAGGAACACTAATTAATATATATATTTTGGATAACTCTACAAATGAGCATCATCTTGTACTGAATCTTCTGGCTTTAATAACTGAAGAACCTACGTACGAAGATGAACTAACTTTCAAAGAAATCCACCATGTGTTAACATTCAAGAAGGAAATAGAAAAAAAAATCATATTTGTATATCGCGTAGAAATAATAAATATAGTTTGATGCCCTTATGAATAAAAACATCAAATAAAATTTTCTTTTAACTCTGAACGATGAAAATCGGGACAATCTGCGTCCCGACGGGCACTGAATTGACACACGGAATAATGGCCTTATAATAGGGACAGGTGGCAACTCTGCTCCCGAGTGTTCCGAAAATTACGCAGTTCGTTCTTATACTAAAAAATATAGCCCTGTATATTGGTAAATTTTAAAAATATTTACAAATGAAAAACAAACATTCACACACGCTTGTAAACAAAATTTGTACTTTTTTTTTTAATAATTTTATGTATATATTTTTACACAATTTTTTTTTATTTAAATGGTTTCAGTCACCATCGGAATCAGTCTGCATTGCTGCTCATCGGACTAAGGAACTCAGTCTGTAAGCTTTGTGTAGAAGCGTTAGTGGTGTATTCCGAAAATGTAAGTTTTTCTTTTTCGATAAAAGAACTACCTCTAGCAACACTATTTGTGGGAAAGTGACGTAGGGGGTTACCTGTACTTAAATAGGTCATTTTCAACGAAAAGGAAGTTTAAAATGTCCGTGAAAGTTGACAACTTTAGTACACCCGGCAACCCTGCGGACAGATGAAAAATCAATTCTTTTTTAATTTCATGAACGAGCAACTAAAGTACTGAACTCGTACTTTAAATTTCAGGATTTCGGGCCGTTGTCAAATTTTTCCGAACCTATTGAACTTCGTTCTTGGAAATTTCCAAGTGAGGCAGATAGAGGTAAACACACACTCCCTACCGACTGATAGTGTTGCCAGAACTCATTCTACGGCTTCGGAATATACCTTTGCATGAAGATTCTACACTTTTTAATAGGTAGTTTATCATGTTGGATTAGCAGCAATGCAGACTCAGACGCTCTAGTGACGCCACGAAATGTTGAAACTGGTTAAATGAGTTTTTTGCTGGAATATATATCGTTCAGAAAAATAAAAAGTCAGACTGACTTAAAATTTTCCCAATATATTATAGGAATAACGATGTGCTTTTGAAATCAAGTCTGGTTACATATATGTCTACTCAATAGCGTAACGAAATGAGTGCGGGCCCGCCCGCAAAACTTTTATCCGGGCCCCCTTTATACAAGTGTATAGCAAACACAAGTAGTGTTAGTACCTTAAATAATAAAAATATCCTTTAACAAATTCATATTAATTAGTCTGATTACTACATAAGATATCAATGTTACTAACAGATTATAGTTACTGCCTATTTGCCTGTTACTAACAGGCCCCGCTTTTTTTTTTTACACATACACACATGAAAACAAATTGTTCTTTATACATAGATTCTAGAGGCTTATATCGCGAAGAGCCGATTACAGAAAAATATCTTCTGTCTGCAATGAAACAACATTAAATGTAATTTCCTTATTTACACTCCTCTTTCTGTTAATATTATTATTAATTATATTTGTTTACAAGATTAATATTAATTAATTATTCACTTATGCTAGTTATATTGCTACTGACGACAAACTTACCGGTAAATTGAGGCTTAATACCAAATTAAATGGGCCCCAAGTAATAGACTTGCCCCGGGCCCCGCATAACTTCGCTTATTAACAACAACTTAGGGGCGTGATCATGTCTAAAATGCTTTAAAAATCGAACTTGAGTATTTTTGTAATTTTCGGTCGTAGCGCCACCTTGCACGGGATATACACTCTAGAGGTCGTAAGGTGTGTATATATCAAATATGAAGTCAATCCGACAACTCCATCGATATAACGGAATATTTCGCATAACGAGTGGCAGCATATAATCCTTCTTTGGCATCTTCCAGAAGAAAAAAAAAACAAAGTTGATTTCCTTGGTAGCCTAAATTGTTAAAAATCACAGTGACGTTGAAAGGGCAGTGTCGTTAACTACATCCCTTGCTAACAAATGGGAGATTCCCCTAACATTACAACACTGGACTCCGGATCAATCAAGTTTTTAGTTTGCGCCTTTTGCATGCAATATTTCTCCTTAAATTAGAAATTAAAATTGTATTAAATAATATAAATCTAGAAAATCGGACGCGGGACCTCTTTTACCTGGGCCCGCCGCATTGCGGGCCCGAACGTTACGCCACTGTGTTCGTCAGAACATCTCTGATATAGGGAGCTAGGCCAGTCCTAACTCGAATCCGTGTGAGTTTTCGTGATTTGTATCCAACTGTTATGCAATGTGTCAAAAACACTGCGAGGAATTTTGGGAGGTGATCATTCGCATCAAAACAAGAGGAAAATGTGCGTAATTTCGGAGCTGGAAGCGTTCAAAGTTGGAGCGACACCATCACAAAATTTGAAAAATCAATTTTTGAAAAGGGTGGCAAATGCTGACAACTGGGGCGTAATACCGGGCCCGGAACACATGTATGATCTGAGCCAGTACCTAAAGAACACGTGTGCAAAAATTGGTGGAAATCAATGCACAGATGCAGATTTGTACGGTATAAGTAACTTCCAGAAACTTTCAATTTTATAAATAAGATTTGATTTTTTTTTTCCTCCCAGCCATGTTCAGTTCACTACTGGATAAGGCCTCTCCCGTTGGTCTACTACTCTCACGCTGACCAGACGTATTGGGATAGGAGAGCCGAAGCTCTCAATTGTGGTCGCCACTGTCTTATTTCCACAGCAGCTCCCTAGTTGCACAACGATGCTGGGTGGACACCAACCAATTCAGACCCTCTCGCTTTGAAATAAAATTCCCTTGGCAGAGACGATCATTAAGTCAGTGACGGTAACCACTAGACCAGCAGGGCGGTCAAGATTGGTGGTTATTTTGGACAATTTGTTATAGTCCATTTAATATTGCAATAGATCAAACAATCAATGAAATAATGTCTAACAATCCTGTCTAAAATTTGATGAATAGGGGACAACTACTTGAGACAACATGTTGGACAAGGAAAACTCGGAACATTGTCACTGGAATCAAAATATTGCATTATGGAACAGCTCCGATAGAGTAGCAGTTACCCAGTTAGGTATTATAAATAAAACGTACATACATGCATGTGTACACTTTGTTTGAATTCTTCTTGTGTGAGAATATATTATGCCTGTATTTCATTTTTGCAAAACAAGCTTTTTTTATACTTTAATAAATGTGCTATTTATCTTGTAGATAAGGCGATTTTCATTGCTAAGCTGATTAAATGAAAATAAGTTTTTTCCTTCGTAACTTCGGAGAGAAAGTATTTCGTTTTAAATGTTGCGTAGGTAATTATTACATTAATAGTAACATAAGCTTTATTAATAAAATATTTTAAGCAGCTACTTGAATGTAACCTCATTAGAAGACTTCGATCTAAAAAAACTTGTTTTATATACTTAAAAAAAAACAACTATAAAACGAAAATCGTACTTCATGGTATAATCTTCATCTTCGAAAATAGTACCTATTTAAAAAATTCATTCCGTGAAACAAGTGAGCCACCAATTAACTATGATTATTATTCTAAGTAGAGCTCTATATATGCGATTAAAGTACTAATTGCAGTGGTTTCAAGAGGTAACGTGATTGCAGCGATAATGCTACTTTAAGAAGAATAAGGTTGGCTTTTCATGCATGCACTAAACGCGTACTTTACTTGCAGTTTCCTTGAATAGACAATTGAAATACGTGTTTAAGTATTTCTACTGGTTACTCATGGAACAGTGTAACGAAACAACACGGCTAGCGCGTCCATACAAATCGGGCCTTACTTACAGAAGCTGATAGGGAGTAATCACACATGCAGGGTGGGTGCCGAAAGCATGGGAAAATGAAACTTAGAGCTTCACATTTCGAATACCACTAACAGTGGAGCTGATGCGGCATCTAATGTTATCGTCAAAGACAGTGGTGGTACTACAGGGCCCTTTACTATTCAGTCTTTTAGGGCTTCTGCTAACTATCCCATGTTGTTATCATTTACATAGGTTACTGATTTACCTTTGCCGCGGCCCCTAAACAAATCGGAGCTCTGGGCTGCAGCCCTCTTTAGTACCCTTCTTAATCTGGCTCGGGTCAAAATTTGTAAACCTGTTCTATCAAAAACTGCGTATTCTGGTGTTCGAATCGTAAAAGCCTTCTCTCACTCCAAACGGACGTCTAAACCACAAAACTTATGGAGGAAACCTCTTGCAGTTTTCTGTGGTTTTGGACCAAAACGTTTCCACTTTTTTCTTTGACACTCTTGTCTTCCTTTCCTTCTCTGGGATCGCTCATCAAGTAGGTTGCATTCACAAGGGGAGGGAAGAGTTCAAGTTTGTGTCATCTCCTTTGAAACAGTGGCAACGCCGAAGAAAATCTCTTGGCGGAATCTTTCTAGCGGTAGGTGTCAATGTTTGGTTACCCAGTGGTAAAGGCCCCGGCCGCTGTACCAAAGACTTTCATGAGCTGCCTTCGATAATATTCTAAAATTGCGCAATACGCAAGGTAACTTCAATGTAAGTGATTCCCAGAAATTTTGTGAAGTAAATTTGAATTTGAATTACATTTTAAGGCCTTTAGGCAACTATGGCTCAGGTTGTATGGATGATAATGGAATGAAGAAAGTGGGAGGAAACGGTAGAACCACGAGAAATCCCACGCACATGGTGTTTGTCCACCAGCATGGTATGAGCAGGGATGGATCCGACGACCTCTAGCACCAGAGGTGAGCGCTCTACCAACTGAGCCACCGTGGCTCCTCTGTGAAGTAAATGAACATGAATAAGACGACTTTATATATAAGTAAAGATGCTATACAGAATCAGTGCCATTCAACCGGGCAATTATATTCCATTCTTTCTCGTTGATAACAAATAAACAAACGTTCTTAATGAATTTAGTAATTGTTTTTTTTTTTCTTACGCAACCACTGTTTTTAATAATCTGGCATATGGAATCTGTTTGACTTCGTCTTGGCGCAAACGAATTATTGCTACTGTACTGCAAAGTCGTCCCATTCATGCTCATTTCGACCCTTCTTTACTTCCTTTGGAGAATCCCTTGTGTACCCATTGCACAAATTTGGAATATGCATTTTTGGATCCAGTCTTGAAGTCTTTGACAGCCCCAGTAGCACACAAACGTGTTTTGAATGTTGATTTTTTTGTTTATATCGTTGATTAACAGTTATTGGTTGAAAAAAAGTACGTTTAATTATAAACCATATTTCAACAAAGACTTGTTATTGTTGAAAAGATGTTAGTTCAACGTGGATTCAACTGTTATTTTCAACTATGGTATAGATTTCGTTTCATGGAATTCGTTCTAATTTAATGGAATAAAATTTTGTAATTAAAAACTAATTGAATGCCATTAACTATTATTTTCTGTCCTCTTTTGTATGTTGAAAACACGTTGAATTTCAATCTATATTACAACAACAAAAATATTTCGTTGATAAAACGTTAATGTGACGTGTTTTTAACTATTATATTGAACTGTGCTCTAGATTATCTTTGCAAGTTAATTGCATAAAAATTGTGCTTAAAAGTGAACAGAATAAAATTAATTAGTTTCTTTATGTCCTATATTTGCATGCTGAAAACAGATTGAATTTTAAACTATATTTCAACTAACATTTAATTTCGATAATAGGGCGTAAATGTGAAGTAATTTTAACTATGATAGATTTCGCTTTATATACGTTTTTCTAAGACGAAATATTACACTTCTTGAGAAATACAAATTTAATAGTACAGCGATGGTCAAAGTGTTAAGGAAAAATGCACATAACAAAGAAAGATGGAAAGTAAGTATTCTTTATTCTTATTCTTAGATGATGGTGATACGACGTTCTGGATTTGTAGCACTGCGTTCTAGAGTACCTGTTACTACAAATACCGTAAAAGAGTAGTGATTCTCAAGGTAGATCCATGGAGCCGATGAGGGTAGTCGAGCGGTTTAGCGCGCTTGTCTTTCGACTACCAGATCGTGGGTTCGATGTGTGGTTTTAACTTAGATTTAAGAGAGAACAAGTTACACAAAGTTTAATAAAGTGTAACAAGTTGAACAAGTAAAACCCGCTCAGTGAGAACCAACTTTTAAAAAAATTCATGAAGGTGTAAGGCGACAAGGTAGTCCGATGCAGCTAGTTCGTTAAGGTAATTATCTAATCATCTCAAAAAATGGACTAATCACCTTTACGGCAGACCTTCAGCGTTGCTTTATGGGGATTGGTGAAAAATTGTTCTCACTCGTTGATCCCCCTCTAGTCTCTAGGGCGTATAAAGAAACCCACTATTGAGCTATGAGTCAGGCCACTAAAATTTTCTTCGTTCTTCGATTTGTAAAAGTATTAAATAAGTGAATTTTTTCTTGCAGCAATGGTACGAAAATTCGACCAATCACTGTATCTAGAATAAAGTTTGCTCCATTTGTTGTGATAACATGACAATAAAGGAATAGTTTTGAGTCAGAATTCCAGTTGGGTCAAAGGTTCAGGACACATAAAAGTGGGAGTAGTTTCTCGCGTTAAACTTTTTGTTTCACTGAAATTAAAGGCACCAGACCCAGTGATATTGATACTAAAAGGGTACAGTGTCTTATGAGTGGTTCCACGAATGATGTCGAAAACGGTTTTTTTACATTGCTTTTGTTTTAATCTACATTCGCCAAAGGGTATTATATTCCTTGCTTCGTCAATATATTTCTCCTTTTCGCAATTAATTTAGGTCGTTTTGCACAAACGAGGTGTTTTTCTTATTTTTAGCATGCCCGTTTGATCTGGATGTACGATATATAGATTTTGATAACTTCAAAATATTTTGTCCTGAAAGTTAGTAGAATGAAAATTGAATACCTCTTTCTTTTCGATTCAGCTGTCGTCACGGAACTGTACTTTAGCAGAGAATGAACGGATGCAAAATTTAAGCTCAAAACTAACTTGGAATAGTGGGTGGTTTGTTTGAAGGGGACAGGTGTAGAAGCTTGTACTATATCATGGGAGGAAAGAAGAAAAAAAAACTCATATCGTTGTTCAGTTTTCATGTGCTTGATTTCCCAGCGGCAACCAACAATCAACACACCACTCACTCTCCTTGGTTATGTGTTTCATCTGAGTCGATAGGTAGATGAAGATGACAGCCTATGCATTTGAAAGTAGGGTTGCTCCCTACCAATACTGATTCTGTTTCCAATCCCTCTGTAATTTGTGTGGAATTACAATTCCGTGATCCCTTTTCTGGTGAATGAATTTTCAGTTATTATAAATGTGTGTGTGTCGGTTCACTCATACTGCGAAGACTGCTCAAAAACTACAGTTCATTATATGCTTTGGGAAATTTATTCCTTTTGTGATCTACACATCGCTTATGACTCCGTATTTCGAAATTAATATACCCTGATGGTTTATCGAACAAAATTTATAAAACTTTTCCATATGCATGTATGTACATGAAAAAAAAATACTGATTTTTTAAAAACAAATTGTGTATATTCCTGCAGAAAATATTTTTTTAAAAAACTGGTTACAACATTTCCCTATCTCACTAGAGAGTCTGCACGACTGGTCATCGAAAATGAGAAAAACTTCCTATTTTTTATATGCTTATAAGCTTTGTTCAGGAGTGCACCGAAAATGTAATTTTTAAATAGTGCAAAGGACTTTGGCAACACTGTTGGTAATGTCTTGTTCACATTACTAACGTCTCAACATAGCGTTAATCTCGTTCATTTGAGTAATGTAAATGCAAGTTACCGTTCATGCGGATTACGAATTTAACCAGCGTCAGCTTGTAATGGGTTTAGTAAGACGTTGTTATTCAGGAAAGGGTGAAAGAC
>JAGDQP010002007.1:0-44171 GCA_022664845.1 Lepisma saccharinum | reverse complement strand
GGCTTCAGTTTAGCTGTTGCATCCAGGGGTTTGGCCTACCCATATCAAGCTTACGACGTTTATTTTCTAACGTTAGTTATCTAAACACAAAAATGGCGGCGTTAAACGAGCCTCACTTCGTGAGTTAATTTCTTTCCTTATTAAAAATTATGGCATCCTAGTAATGAATATCCCTTTAATAGTATAGAAGAACGATGGCACAACAAAACTACAAAATATTACGCAACAATCAATTGATTTGTGTTGATTATTGGATAACTTAAACTTCTGTGTCGTGTAACTTTGTGTACTTCCGTGATATTCGCTAGATGGCAGCTCCGGCGAAAACAATATAGTAAGCATGAAAACCAGGTTGAGTTACATAGTAGTAAACGTAAGTTAGTTTTCTTTCACCCAGTGGTGACCTGTGGTTATCTCCAATGGATGTTGTACTCAGGTCCGTCGCCAGCCACAGAAAGTAGGGAGTCAAGAACAATTAGAGAAGAGCTTACGAAACATATATTAAATTAAAAGTATTGGGGGCAAGGAAAATTTACAGGGGCTCAGCTCCCCCCCCCGGCTGTGGGTCTGAACTTTCACTATGTGAGAGAGGATTGGGTAGCTAATCGATCAATGTAGAGTTAAATTATGTAACGTAGACACAAAAGAAGTGACCAGATTTCCAAATAAAGGAACGTTAAATCAATTAGTTACGATTTTGAGAAAGCTTAGAGAAATGTCGTAGCTATAATATTTAGAATAGAATTTGATAGTTTGTCACAATTGTTCGTAACTAGAAATTTGTGTTATTGTTATTAGTTTGGTTAATGTCAGTTTTAAAAACTTTGAAGATTCACTAAACTTTTTCTTCAAGCTATTTTGAACGATAAAGTCGAACAAGCCCACAGCTTCTAACATTGATCGAAATTCTTCTGTCGAGTGGGATTGAATACAGTTCGTGAAGACAGAGATTTTCTTTGTCAAGAAATGTGTAGATTGAACATAATTTCTCCACAGTTTGTTTTGGAAAATTCCAAAAATAACTTGGAAAGGAGTATTGCGCGTATATCATCTGAAAGTTCTTATGATATCCAAACCACATCTTGTGTGACAACTACATCCTGTGTGTTTCTGCTATCCCACCGTTCATTATTGACATTTTCTTGTAAAGCGTTAGTTTTCTCCACAAGTAACTGCATTTTTTCTTGCGATATATTCATCTGTAGACGTGTCTCACAAGCGCAGATCGATAGACGTTGCAAATGGAACACGATACGGACGTACTCTTTATTACCTATCTGTGTGCTGGGTATTACATGATCCGGAGCCTTCAGATTCCAATCTGTATTCCTGTTACTATCGCTGATTTATTGGCCTGCAAGGTCGTGTGCTGTTTTTGTCCTCTCTTCAGGAACTCTGGCATTTCAGATTAGAAACCAAGTCTGATAGAAGATGGAGTGAATCCTGGAAGCCTCTATCAACGACGATAATGTTTTTATCTTGAAGACATGCTCGCATTTCTTCGATGTTGATTTTAAGCATGTGTTCTGATATTTTAGCGTCCGTGCTCCAGAGTCAGAGAGATAAGCAGTAAATATTTTCTATTTCAAACACGGCTGATCTTATTAACTAACTCACTCTATGGCTTATGGAACTCGCAAGTTCATGGCCACAGTAACAAACGTTCGCCATTGGATTCTATCCTGGGCAATATCAAGCCAATTTTCATCACGAACACCTACTTCGCGAAGATTTCTTCTAATATTGTCCTCCCAACGACGTCTCGATCTTACCAATGGCCTTTTTCCATCCTGCCTTCCAACCAGGAGAGAATATAATCTTCGTTTTTCCCCCCATCCGAGCTACATGGCCTGCCCACCTTTGTCGTCGCGATTTCATTATTTTTACAACATCTGGTGAATCGTACAGTCCGTGGAGTTCTTCATTACGCAGTCTCCTCTACTCTCCAGTCATCTCGTCCCGTTTCGGCCCGTATATCTTTCTCAAGACCTTATTTTCAAACACACGTAATTTATGTTCATCTGCTAGGGTCGTACTCCAACTTTCGCAACCGTAAAGTATTACCGGCAGAATAACCGTTCTGTATATTTTCAATTTCCTTGATATTAATCGCGATGTTAGAAGTTTTTGGACTGAGTAGAAACATGCGTTCCCCGATACTAAGCGACTTTTTATTTCTTCCGTGACCTCATTTTTGCTTGTTACGTATGCTCCCAAGTATTTAAATTTGTTTACTTTCTCTAATCCCTAATTCTTATGTTTTTATTTCCTTCATTCCCTGTGTTTCGGCTTGTTGTTATGCATTTTATCTATGTTTACCTGTAGACCTATCTCATCGCAGGCTTCCACTAAGACATCGGTGTTGCTTTGTAGTGCATCTATATCGTCCCCTATTAAATATACATCATCCGCTTATACAAACAGTTGATTCAAACCATTCAATGACAGTCCCTTTTTGTCCCCTTTAATTTTTAAAATCGCATATTCTAACGGAAAGTTAAACAGTAGTGGTGACAAGGCATCGCCTTGTTTCAATCCGTTGCGAATCTTAAAACTATCTGACATATCCGTACTCTGCTTGTGGGGTCGCTGAGACACATCTTCAGCAGTTGAACCAATTTTTAGAGCTGACAACTCTAAAAATTGGTTCGTAGAGCTGACAACTCTACACCGCTAAAACATGTCAAGAAATAGTAACGGATGGCTCATGGATGTTATCAACTAGAAACTTTTATTGTGATATGTTCATAATATCGGTATTCGTTACACAAAATTTGGTTTGAATAAGAACTACATATGATGGTTTATTTAGCTGAATTTCAACACATACTTCCACGTGAGGTACTCAACTTTAGAGTATAAAATGTTTCATCAAACCATCAGCCTCCATCAGTTACAAAATGATTTTTGAATATGTTCTTCTACATTACATGAAGATAATTTGAGCGAAGTATCGTTTTGTAACTGGTGGGGGCTAATGGTTAAACAACACAAAGTTCCCAAGAAAAGGTGCATTTTGTATAAGTAAAATTGAACGTTTACATAAGATTTTTTTTTTTTATCTCCAAAACAGTTATAGTCGTTTGGTTTACAGTATAACATGTTTGTTATATTAGTACTTACCATAAGAAATATGGATTTGATAGCTTAAACCATTCTGGAGATATCAGAATTAATTTTGAACAACACTATAAAAATTAGAATCCGAAAGTGTTAATTTTTGGACGCACTTTCCATGATAATCGGAAGTGATATGTACATAGGATTTGGATTATTGGAACTCTCATATTGTCTAGATATTACGAGCAAAATTTCATTAAAATCGGTTGAGGGGCAGCAAACTGCCCTTATGCGCAGTTCTCCTTTCTTAGTAGTAAATAAACAGCGTGGTTGCCATAACGTGCCATGTGAATGTAAGGATTTTGTTTCGCAAGTAATCACATCGCATACTTCCTTTGCTTCTTTTACCCAATCCATTCTTTCAGCCTTTCTACTTTTTGATACCGTGTTTGTATTTTCTTTTGTTTCACTCGAATCATCAAGCTGGTCTGTAATATGTCTTCAAAGTGGAAAATAGCATTTTCTGCCAAGGAAGGGTCAATTTCTCGATTTTGAAGTTGATTAAACAAAATTCCCACAAGAAGCATTATTTTACTAAAGGAAAGAAAGCCAGAAATTATAATGGCTGGTAGTAAATGTATTCTTGAGTACTTAAGGGCGATGGATTGTGTTTTATCTCTTCCTCCATCTTCACTATCTTATTCATGCATTGAATAATATCCTCGTTATGTTCAAAGACAGTATTTACGCTCCTGGGCAGGAAGTTCCAATAAAGTGGCTCCCCCCCTATTTTTAACATTTTTCAAAATATTTATAAAACTAAGAGCACTATAAAAAATGTAAGTTCATAGCGCACTAGAACTTACAAATTACCATGAAATACAACGATCTCGAAATCTTGTCGATTGAGGAATACTGAGACTTCACTTAAATAATGACATCATAATCTTTGAAAACTTGTCACTCATCAATGGACAAGATCTCGAGATCGCAATCCATTGTATTTCATGTTAATTTGTAAGCTCTAGTGGGCTATGAACTTACATTTTTGATAGTCCTATTAGTTTTTGAAATATTTTTAAAATATGTAAAATAGTGGGGGGGATTGGGGACTACGAGGAAAAAAGTACACACGTCTTGCAAATTTGAGAAAAAATATATTACATTTCTACTTATAAAAGCAGCTTTCCTCATAAATAGATTCACTTGATGAGCGCAACAATGTATATACACAGCATTTGAAATAGGACGATACAATGCCATAGGTTTTAAGTTATGATTTCGCGATTAAAGTAACATGAGTCGCCCGCAATGACCTCCGTCTAAAACCGATACTGGACTGACTGCAGATTCTGCCAAACATTTCAAGAATATATGAAGACAGGAAGAGGAGAGGACACTTAATCTCGTTTGTCCACTTGCAAAAAAATGTAAATATTATTTGCAGTATTTTCTATTGCATACAGAGTACGTTATACTATTATACGAATAACTCAGGATTTAAAATTTAAATAAAAACGGGTCGCACAGCGATAAGATGCGTATAAACTTGGGTTAGAGCTGAATGTTTGGTCCACATTGGATTAGACTGGAGGTGGGTATGTATGTTTAAATATTTGCTCTGGCGTCTGTCTTCCGACACTAAGGAGTCACTCCAATATTCAGAAAGTCGCGCGCGAAATTC
This sequence comes from Lepisma saccharinum, assembly GCA_022664845.1. Taxonomy (NCBI): domain Eukaryota; kingdom Metazoa; phylum Arthropoda; class Insecta; order Zygentoma; family Lepismatidae; genus Lepisma; species Lepisma saccharinum. The sequence goes on along the minus strand of JAGDQP010002007.1, from coordinate 39,427 downwards.
AACCTTCTGTGGTAACACCGCTATTGAAAGCATGAAGGAACATATACACGCTCGCTCTCTCTCTCTCGCAGAGAAAGAGAGAAACTGCGAGTAAATGAAGGGGACTAGCAGACGGCTTTCTGTAGTCTTGTCGCTTGCTCGCCACAAATGTCACCTTGTGGAAGCAATGCAAAGCTAAGGAGGGGAGACACGAGCATACACGTTCGGCTTGTTTTTTCACTGCAACTTCTCAATCCCAGTACCAACTGTATTAGAAATGTCAGTCCAACATCTAGTGGAGGGGGGAGGCTATGTAGCGAGATAGGCGTTAAAGCGGGTGCGCGTGAATTACAACTTCAAGATTAAACTCTGAACTTGTGAAGTATTTTTTTTTCCTAAAAGGGAACTATGGCGTTTTTGAACTTCGAGGGGTAGAATATTATTACATATTCTGTATTTTAGAATGATCGAATTAAAAATTAAATAACACTAAAATAGTGGTGTTGCGCAACGAGGTAAACAATAGATTCACCGCCACTTCTTTCACCCAAAATTCTTACCATCAAGCGGCTCGGAAATTCGCTCTGAGATTCTATTTTTATAGACTAATCACGTGTCTTCCGTCGAACTTCACAGGCAATTAATTAATAGAAGTCGATTTGAATGAATAATAAGTGTGCATGTGCAACAGAGACATAACTGGGACGCTGGTTCACCTGGGTAACCTGTACATAGGCGAACCGGTCCTAAACTTGACCCGATTGGCCTGGTCTGAACTATATCAGGTCGGACCCAGTGACTCGGTCCAAAACTAACTCGGTGACCCGTTTCAGCTCTGATATGCACCGCATGTGAACTTTTTCAGAAGAAGAACTAATTTGTAAGGTTTGTGCTATACGAGCAAGGAAAACAGCGGATTTACCGCGAGCAAACGCGCCTTCTAACAAAACTAATGCTTTTAAGACACCTTTTATGCATGACGTTTTGTGTCTCGGAATTTGAATGCAGGCTGCAACGAGTTTTCTTTTTGTACCATGTTATCACTTACGATTTGCCCCTTGAGTATCTGAGAAAAAAAAGAAAACTAAGGGGAAAAAAGGAGGTGGTGGTGTTGCCAGTGCGTTTTGTTCATGAGACACGAGATATTGGGAAACGTGTGAGCAACTGTCCTAAGAACTTCTGGCAACGTTCTGGAGGAAAAGAACAAACAACCTAAATGTTTGTATACATATCCATTGTTTAGCTTCTCGTGTTCTGTTATAAGACTTTCAGAACGCGGCAGTAGAAAATCGTGCCACATTTGCATAAACATACTCATTTGCTTCAATTGTTTTACAGAGCGCACTGTTTGTTGTGTTCAAGTCGCTTGTGAAACGTGTTTGCATAAAAGGCCTTTAAATGTACGTGTTTACACGAGCGTTTTCAGCAAACGGCTTGACACGTACATTAGAAACGTGGGATTTGTTAGAAGGCGCGGTTTGCTCGCTGTAATACCATCGCGTTTTTTTCTGCTTGTGTAGAATGAGCCTAAGCAGCATATACCGTCAGTCCACCAGAATTGGACTGATGAAGGCGACCTTTGCGAGAGGCAGAGGCCCATCCGATACGTGTATAAAATATGAGAATCGCTACAGCAATAAGTTTTATAGATTTAAACATTTAAAAAAATAATAACAAAAGTAATGTTTTCTTTGACATGAGAAGGGTATTAATCTCCGTCATGTGGAACATGATGGAATGAGGTTACAGAGAGAGTCACCAACAAAACAAAAATAATGTATCCACCGCTGCTATTTCAACCACTAAAAATGATATTTACCTCATTTGATCAAAACCATTTTATTTTATGATTTTTATTTTTTTAGTTTCAATCACAAAAATAATTTTACTTTGACTAAATACAGATCATTCTAGTACAGATGTGATCATGCCCCTTTTTTTTTAGCTTGTCAAAGAGGGAGGAGAAAATCAATCTCTGTTTTCTCTTTTTAACGTAAACCGAAAAGCCATTTTGTTTTGCTTTGTTGAGTGAGTGAATTCGTGTGTTAATTGAATGTGCAGCGGGGTGTCATTTGTTTAGAATTCAATTTCTACGCTATGTCAATTACGCGGAAAGAGTTTATCAGACAGCTGGGCTGTTTACAAGCATTAGCGCCTGTAATCCGTTCTCTGAGACTCAAAGATACACTGAACTTTTAGATACAACCTACATACTTCCTTATTTATCTGATTCAAAGTATCTTCTTGAAGAAGATTGGTTTTGTTTAAGTCTTTCATTTACTTTTAGTTGGTAGTGGTCTGGGTTTAAAAAGAAAAACAAACAAACAAAAAAAGTTACATGCGAATTTTAAGCTATAGTGTTCAGTACTGCGTTTCTTAGCTTGTACTCGGGGGATTTCCAGGGGCCGGGAACACTGGGAGAAAAGTTGTCATGTTTTGCAGTTAAAACAAGAGGAGAGAAAGAGAAATAAAGGTGTGATAAAAATGTTCATTCACATGCAACGATATCGTCAAATGAGAATTTCGAAACCTGCCTTGAAATTTCGCTGAAAGATTATTCGTCGTATAAAAAAGCTATTACCGATCCAGGGATTGGTCTATACTGCTGTAGCTTATGGGCAACAGCTGCAGTTTTATTTATCGTACTTCCCCCCTGATGCACATGAAATTCCTTTACTGTTATTTCTGTTTAATGATCCCCTGTAAATGTTTTATACTTAACAATGCTACGAAAATTAATTTCCTAATTCTTTTGTTCATTTACACATATTTAATTATCTAATGTAACTATAATTTCATTTGAAAAACTTGACGGGGGAAGAGAGAGTACAAAGTAACAGCCACTGGAGCGTTGCCGCTCATCTATGGCAACCCGAAATGAGAGAACGGCTGCAGCGAGCTCAGTTTTTTTTTTTTTTAGCGGTCAAACAGGCAACACTGTTGCCATAAGAGTAACAGTATACTCTTAAGTCTGGACGGATAATAGTATGTAAAATTCGCTGCTCTTTTCAACTACAAGGTCACAACATTGAGTTTACAATGGCTGCATTCAACAGGCTGAGCGCTCAGTGAGCCTTCTGGGATCGGAAATCTTTCGGATGACAAGAAGCTTTTAGAGTTCAACGAACAACTGAATATTGTAAAGTGCTTCGTACTTCTATTGGTATTGTCGATGTATGTTTTGTTTACCAATAAAGGTAACGTTCCTTCTTTAAAAGGTTTATTGCTTTATTTTAAAGTCATCTCGACACTCATGGGCATCGTATATTAAAGAAATACGCCCTACGGAAGAATTCTCTATATATTTAACAGACACGTCGTCTGCTACTTCTTGGCATCCAACTTCCGGCTCACAAGCAAGTGTGAAGATTTTGGACTCAAAACAATTGCGGAAGTTCTCAGTGGCATTTAAGGTACTGATTCGGTGAGCGCTCAGTCCGTTGAATGCAGCCAATATTGCGCTCCAAGTGTATAAAAGTTGCATGTTTGTATCGCTGAACTAACACAATTAGTAAACACTGCTGCGATATGGGAGGAGAAACTACAACTCGCCATTGTTTACAACCTAGACAAAAGTTACAGCACGGAAATCATACTATCGGTGGATTGGTACCACTGCTGCGTTCTGCGTACATAGGGTAGGCTCCAGCAAGGGGCCCTGCCCCCCAAAGTTGAAGTGGGCCCTCCTGATGGGGGGGCCCAAATGATATAGCGAAGTCGGTTCTCCTATTTCTATAGTACATGGTCATTCGTTTTCCCTTTCTACTAAGCTTATTTCCCTTTGGCAAATCTATTCATTGATAAATCCCTCCCTGAAACTCTTGTGCTACAGTACTTATATAAATTACATCACGTATAATACCCCTCACCTGGGTAAAGCAGATAATTCGTGCATTGCTTGTGTTGTTTCTGGAGTTTCGTGCATAACATCGATAAAGACCGTTTAGTAAGAAAAGAAAAGAAAGAAAAAATGAAAACGTATTTTCTGTCGTTTAACGCTCGGAAGCCAAGATCGGGTCATAAATGACCCATACAGTCAAAATATTATTTTTGTCCATTAGTCATTAAATGGAAGAGTAAAATTCTATGCAATCTTCAGGTACGTGTTTAAAAATCTTACGGCAGAAAATGACGTTAAACCCATGTATTTATTGTGTAATAATTTAAGAAAATCAAGTTTGAGTCAATTTGACCCAATCTTGGCATTTTTAAATGTCATTTTATATTAAAATAACAAGTTGTTGTCCATTCTAATGATCACACGTCTCTTTCCAAACGACCTACACGTTATAGTTTCTCAATCAAGGAGCGAAGAAACGTGGACGATGCTGCTTGTGTAGCGGTAAAGACAAGTACTCCGCATATTGTCAGCAAGTAATCGCTTCATTTGCAAGAATCAGAATACAACAGATACGGTGTGCTTTACTTGAGAGAGAGAGAGTAAGGTACCGGTAGTCCGATTCTGGTAATTTTATATGTAGTACTTTATGTGTATAAATAAGTAAGAGACTCATGGTACCTTCATTTCTGTGCAGCCATGAAAATGGTTACAAGGTTAATATGATATATTAATTTTTCGGTATTTTCATTATTTTGTCATATCTACTTGAAAAAATAAAATACAATGAATACACCCATATTCTAAAATACATTGAATCTGAACACGTACTTTATTTGATACGAGAAATATACAAGGGTTGAAAATTACTTATCTTGGCGTTCCGTGAGATGATATTATCTTGGCGTTCTGAGGATTAAGGATCATTCCTCGTGATATACAATCATAATTTAAGAAAAATAAAAAATATACAAGAAAAGTATGTGACAAGAAGAACTCACACAAAAGTAGGAGTAGACTTGCACTAGGTAATATATCCGTCAAACTGCTGTTTGGGTGTAATTATTGTTTACCGTTAATACCGTAATTTTGAGTTTCTAATACAACATATAAATAGGAAACCTATATACAGCGGGTAAGAAAATATTTGCACAAGTTCAACAAAGAGGAAAAAGAGACTGTATCACACGTACAACACGGACCATTTCGAAATCGCTTGCCCTTTTAAGATAATTTGGATGCCTTAAGCCCCTCGTACACGATTCAATAAAGCTTGAACAAGAGCGTTGAACAAGCAATTGGATGAAAATGACGTCACGAGTCAGAGACTCCATACAGGAAATCTCTTGAATTCAAGTCTTCTCATCCAATTCGTCCTATTTAGAACCTGTCCTATTTTTATTGAATTCAACGCACTGATCTACCAATCACATCGCTGGTGACTTGAACACGTGATAACAGTGCTTCCGGAATGCTAAAAATTAAGATGTTAACATGGAGCAGGGAATTTTTAAAGCCTTGTTTTTATGATGCGAAATAAAGATATTATCAGAAAATCAAAATAAAATAAATAAAGTGCCGCTACAAGAAATTCCATCGCATCTTGCTGAGGTAAAGTGTACCTGATGTTTCTTCTGTAGCTTTTGTACAATCACTATTGCAATAGAAATTGATACAGACGGTTTACTATAATTCCTAATAAAGTTCGTATTGTATTTAGAAGCAGTAGGATATTAATATTTAAAGTACCACTGAGTTGCTCATAATTTATGTGGAAAGGTCGAGTTTTTATTTACCGTATGTAGGATGTTCAAAGCTGCTAAACATAGAAGTATCTGGGTACACTTTACTTTAGGGCATGAAAAAATGTAATCTTTTCCAACGTGTGTGGAAGGGCTGTAACTTAAAATATAACAAAGTTTCGAGTCATGGAAGTATTAAATTAGAGTGAAAAAGCGAAAAGTACTTGGAACTTCTTGGCTGCTTCCACGTTGGTGAGCGAGCACATTAAACCGTGCATGAAGTAGCGAAAAGTACTTGGAACTACTTGGCTGCTTCCACGTTGGTGAGCGAGCACATTAATTTGTGCATGACATAGCGAAAAGTACTTGGAACTACTTGGCTGCTTCCACATTGGTGAGCGAGCAGTAAACTATGCATGAAACAGTGAAAAGTACTTGGAACTACTTGGCAGCTTCCACGTTGGTGAGCGAACACATTAATTTGTGTATGAAATAGCGAAAAGTACTTGAAACTACTTGGCTGCTTCCACGCTGGTGAGCGAGCAAATTAATTTGTGTATGAAATAGCGAATAGTACTTGAAACTACTTGGCTGCTTCCACGCTGGTGAGCGAGCACGTTAAACCGTGCATGAAAGAGCGAAAAGTACTTGGAACTACTTGGCTGCTTGCACGTTGGTGAGTGAACACATTAATTTGTGTATGAAATAGCGAAAAGTACTTGGAACTACTTGGCTGCTTCCACGCTGGTGAGCGAGCACATTAAACCGTACGTGAATAGCGAAAAGTACTTGGAACTACTTGGCTGCTTCCACGTTGGTGAGCGAGCACATTAAACCATGCATAGCATATAATAAAAATCTAACCTTCTTTAACCCGCCTTTGGTTATTCAGCATTGTGGCCATGATTTTTGTAGCAAATAACGTGTCATTCATAATACGACGCAATGCTATTAATATACCGCCGCATCCCTACAATCTGCATGTAGTAATGAACGCAAATAAATGTATTCCGACACGAAGTGTCACGATTAGTATGCCTCCACATGGCGCTATCTTGATCTTGATCTTGGAGTGCGTATGTAACGAAATAATAATAAAATATGCATTTTCACTTTGGATTGTTAGTTGTCGTTAGATGTTTATAGAAGTGCGTGTAACTGGAAATAAATAGAAATTTATAAGGATTGAAAAGAGTTTTAAATAAAGCAATAAAAAGTCGAGGTTCGAGGCATCACCAACTACGGAATCGCAGCCGTTAATCAGGTTATTATTTTATTAAAAGCGACGCATATCATGTTTAACATTCACTCCATGTTCCTGCTTTCAACGCAGAAAGTGCAAATCGACTCACGTGCTTTTGGCTCTATCACACTTCCGCTTAACTTATTGAATCGTGTACGAGCACCATCCAAGCACTTTCAACACTACTTGGATACAACTCTTTGATTATACCAGTTGGATCGTGTACGCACTCATCCAACTTCTTGTTCAAGAATTTGATTCAATGTTTATTGAATCGTGTACGAGGGGCTTTAGATAGAATTCTATAGAACTAACTACCACTCGATACACCTGTAAGGTAACAGGCAACGAGAGAGTGACACCTACGTAAATTCATCGCAAAAAAGTATTTGGACAACCCAATACTACTCTCGAAATAAATGTTGTATGTATCCTCTTGTGTACAAGAGCAGTCTACGTACTGGTAGTGTATTGAAGCAATCCACACCGCGTCAGGAAAGCCAAGCTTGTTTGCAAGCCATGCTTTACCGTTGGATACATTAAAGAAACATACAACAGAGCAATTATTGCGGAATTGAATCCATTCTGGCCAACCAAGAAAACTAACTGCGCAGAATGAAACCTACATTCTTCATTCTGTGAATAGAAACTCAAAGAATTAGTGCTAAATATTTGGCTACTTCACTCGCCTAGGATATGCAATTACACCACAAGCTTCATTCTTCTTTCGCCACACGTCCTGATATCCATCACTACAATACAAGTTTATCTTCGTCTTTTCCTAGGAAAAAAACAACAACTTTTTTCCAATATTCCGGGCACTCATATATATTTTTTTTTTTAATTAGAACTTCTTCTTTCTGCTTTCTTCTGACATGTGTGTTTTGTTTCTGGCTACACATCTTCTGATTCCCATTTTTTTTTAAATTTATTTTTTATTTTTTGCTTCACATTTACACATCTGTAACATTAATTTGCAAATGAAGTAGCCAAATCTTTATCACTAATTCTTTGAGTTTTGTTCACAGAATGAAGAATGTATGTTTCATTCCGGGCAGTTAGTTTCCTTAGTTGACCAGAACGAATCCCCAATAATTATTCTGTTTTATGTTTCTTTATATTGTATCCAACGCTAGAGCGTGGCTTTCCAACAAGCTTGGTTATGTCTCAGTACCTTTAATCTTCCGCACGTAATTTGAAATTAAAGTGAGCAGTTCCAATGTTGTTCAACTCACTTTGTTCCCCATGCTGCTTCTTTATGCCTGACACGGTGTGGATTGCTTTAATACACCACGCAGAGTGCTCTTGTACAAAATAGGGTACTTAAAACATTTCTTTCGAGAGTAGTATGGGGTTGTCCAAATACATTTTTGCGATGAATTTACGTAGGTGTCACTCTTTCGTTGTCTGTTACCTTACAAGTGTATCGAGTAGTAGTTATTTCTATAGCATTCTATCTAACGTATCCAAATTATCATAAAAGGGCAAGAAATTTTGAAATGGGCCACGTTTGCGTGTGATAAGTCTGTTTTTCCTCTTTGTTCAACTTGTCCAAATATTTTCTTTCTCACTGTAGGTGAGACAAAATCTTCTTGAACCATGCCAGTTGAGTTCGAGAACCGAGAATTAAAAGAAAACAATATTTGTCCAATAAAGCAGTAGCCCGGCGGAAGGGTGAGCCGGACAGAAAGAAAACCACATTTGGACAAGCTGAATAACTCCACCGCATAGACTAACATCAGTTTCTGTAATTTCCTAAGTTTATTTTCAAGTAACAGCAGAAACTTTGTTCTTATTAGTTAGAACATATGCTCAGTGATTTTTTTAACGTTATACAAACATAGTTAAATGCTTTAATTGGCCAGGAGAAGCCTTCATAATGACTATATGTATACTATTGTATGTGTTTTATTTATGAATATACAATATTTGGCAAAAATCTGAATTGGATTTGTATCATATGTGCCTTCTTAGACCCTTATCTGGCAACGAAGAAAAAAATCTGAATGATCCCCCACCCACCCACCCTCCCAAAGTTACACAGAAATCGGCGCCCTAAGGCTCCAGTTGCTAGATGCCAGAGAAACTAAATAAAACAGACTTTAAATGTAATCAGTCGACATTATCACAATGAAAAATAAAGCACTGAAGACTTTTTGAATAGCTTTGTAAAGATATGGACAACAAGCAACCACCACCAAAACATTAGCTAAACTGCGATATTCATTGGCTATTACGAGGCAAAGCTTTGTCTCGTTTTGGGGAATTGTTGGACGAAATAAAACGTTTCCTCATAAAAAGTGATTTCCCCTCAGCGATCTTTCGACGGATTTTCCTAGTTAGGAAAACTTGTATATCTGCCTAATACCTTCAACCAATTTAAATAAACTTAAATCGTGAAGAAGATAAGGTTACCGTTTTGGTATTTGAAGAAAGGTCGAAGCAATGAACAAATAGTTGAAACTGTGGCATCATCGCCTATCAAACCGAAACTACACAGGGTGTTGCAAATTAAGTGACAAACCTACCTCACGACATGAAAATTAAGACAAAAAGTACAGACCATCGAGGGTGCACCAATGCTTCGTTTCGTCGCTATAGGCTGCCGAAACCGATGGAAAATGAACTTTAGACCGTGATATTTTCAATACCATTAACAGTAGAACTGCGGGGTCAACTTATTCCCCAAATAAAGTAGGGGATTTCCAGAAATTCTCTGAAGTAAAGGTGGGTCCAAATAAACATAAATTGGACTTCCTTGCAGCAAATGTTTCCGGCAAGTCGATATCTCAAACAGATTTCCTTTCTGGAACGAAAGCGTGGTTGGATAACAAACAGGACTAAATTATATCTTTTGATCAGTAAAAGAGACCATTATATTGCCTGATTAGATGCTACTGATTAATCATAATAATAACCACTGGCGTGACAGACCGATAGGTCCTGAGCCTGCCCTAACGCCATCTGTCCCACGGTTGGTGGAACTGCGTCCAACTTAGTGACGGCTGTGTGGTCAGCACTGTAGATACTACTAATTACGTTTATCATCTGTACTCATACGGAAAGTCATCTTATTCCTGATTATTTCCACCCACATTCACTCCAGAGAATGCCTGGTAATCCCCCTACTTCCTTTGTGGAATCCCTTGCGCACGTAATGCACAATTCTGGAATATCCATTTTTGGATAGAGCAGGTTTGAAGTCTTTGAGGGTACCTGTTAATACCTAGTCGGGTCATAATTTCTGTCCCAAAGTTGTACGAAAAATTGCAGTAGTTAGGAATGATGTATGAAAATAACCTAGCATTGATGTAAAACGGTAATGTTGGTTGAACTTGCAACACAATTGTTTTCCTTTGTTTCTTGCAGAGTGAAGATGGAATGGGGAAAGAAAGAAGATCATATCGCAGTTCTGGCCTTACACAAGTGCGGACACCCTCCGAAGACTATCTTTAAGTTACTGCGGAAACTGAACATTACACAAAAATTTGTTTATCGCACCATACAGCGATATAATGAAACTTCGTCTATCGAGGATAAGCCTCGCACCGGTAGACCTCGCTCGGTTAGGACACCAGCTGTCGTTAGGGCAGTGAAGGCACGAATCACCCGAAATCCAATCCTTAAGCAGAAACTCATGGCCCTGCAAATGAACATATCGTGATCATCAATGAAAAGGGCAATCAATGAAGACCTAGGACTGCATGCCTATCGCAGAAGGGCAGGCCATCTGTTAAATCCGCGCTTAATGAGAATGCGACGTGGCAGATCAAAGTTGCTCCTGTAGCAGTACGCGGAAAACAAGCAAGACAAATCTTGTTTACAGATGAGAAAATTTTCCCTGTTGAAGAACACCTCAACCACCAGAATGATAGAATGTATGCTACAACCAGTGCTGCAGCATGTGAACAATTTCCCCGAGTCCAGCGAAATCATCACCCCGCATCAGTGATAGTTTGGCTGGGTGTGTCGTACTGGGGCCCCACTGAAGTCCACTTTTGCCAAAAAGGTGTCAAAACAGGTGCCAAAGTGTACCAGGAGGACATTCTCGACAAGGTGGTGAAACCTCTTGGCAACACTCTGTTCAAAAATAAGCCTTGGGTGTTCCAACAGGACTCAGCACCAGCTCACAAGGCGAAATCGACTCAGGAGTGGTTTCGTCGCTACAACAATTGCGTTCATCACCACCGAAGAATGGCCGTGGTCCAGTCCAGACTTAAATCCTCTTGACTACAAAATCTGGTCGAATTTGGAGGAGAAGGTGTGTCTCAACCTCACATAACTTTGGACCGCTTGAAAGCTGCTATAGTGAAAGCAGTGGCTAACATAGACATTAATGTGGTACGTGCTGCCATTGATGATTGGCCGCGTCGTTTACGAGCCTGTATCCAGGCAAGAGGAAACCATTTTGAATAAATGTTGTTCGCAATTGATTGTCACTTACCGTTGTTTTATTTCGCAAAACATTTTCATTTTCCTCCGCGAATTTTACTTGTTAGTCTTTTGCAGTTGGGACAGAACTTTCAACCACTCTCGTAATTTTAATTATTTTGTTATATGGTGATGAGAGGTTATATGAACCGCAGGCAGGTTCTGACGCGAAAGTTGCTGAAAGGTAAACCGATGGTGGTCTATACACCATTGCCTTCCATCGGACGAAGATGTCATAATGACGTGACGTACAGTTTAACGTGGGTTCCGAATCATTTATCCTCCTACCGGTAACCAAACCTGGAACAACTTGATTATAAGGCAGTGAGTCTTAACACTCACTCTTCCAAAAGGGTATAGATTAGAGAACGGGCTCCTATTAAAAAAAATATATTTCCCTTGGATTCAGATGAAGTAAATAATTTTCTGTGTGAATCCTGTGTGGATGACAGTTGTGAGGATTAAATAAATACAATAAGCAAAGGTTTACGTTAGGTGAAGTAGAACCAAGTTTAAACTAGCCCTAGTGTTATCTTCAGTAACTAAGGTATTTTTTATACTACCACATTGCATTTTTTTTCGCTTGTGACAAAAGCTATGTATTCTTTGTTGCTACTTGCTAGAACAACTAATTGACAATTATTCTTTCTCAGGTTTTGCATGCCTAGAACGTGGGCTCTTTATGTTATATCTTCTGTTACATAGAGCATGGTCGGCCAATTACGAGACTCGTTCATTAATTTAGTTTTCAGAATTCCTTCATAGCATAATACTTACACTTCCACTATTTACACCTTTCTCAACAATAAAAAAAAAATATCTAAAAACAAAATTTTACATGTGATAAAGATTGTTTTTTTTTTTTTTTTTTTTAGGAAAATAGTGGACCAAGTGTCGGCCACGTATTGAATTTTGAATATAATTTTTAAGGTCTTTAGGCAACTTTGGATCAGGTCGGATAGATGATGATGAGATGAATTGGTGGAAGGAAGAAAGTAGGGGGAAACGGGAAAACTCCAAGAAAACCCACGAATAGGGTGTTTGTCCACTACAAATCCCACATAGCATGAGTAGTGATCGATCCGACGACCTCTAGCGTAAGAGGTGAGCGCTCTACCGATTGAGGAACCGCGGGGTCAGTCATGTATGTACTATTTGTCGGCCATGTACCAAACAAAAAATAAACAAAATAATATATTCAGAAATAGTGGATAATTGTCATTTAGGACTATTAGAAAGAAAGTAGTTTCATTCGTGTAAAAACAATAAACAAATCTATTTAAAATTAAAAGAGACCTAAGCCCATGCTATTAAAAAGACTATTAAATTATTAGGAACAACGGTGAGGATGATGGGTATTCTGCCCGCAGGCAGGTCTTGATCCAAAGTTCCCAGGACTAGGTGAACCGATGGTGATTTGCCACCTCATGAAGATAACGTCCTAAGCACGGGTACCACACTTTAACGATCGAAGAACCCGGGACTCCTTGATTACGAGCCAGCGAGTGTTAACCATTCACCCACATGGGACAAATTGGGAACAGTTTTCCAGTGCTTTTCCTCAGTCACACGAGGGAAATGTCGGGATGGCACCTTCAACATAGGCCCTGGCCAACACCTTCCCTCCCCTATCCCGTCCTGAGCCTTAGATGTCTAAAGGCCACACATACAATTCAACTCTTAGGAGTAATAGAAACAAATTTAAAATTACAACAAAACTACATAAGAAGCACTACGTATCGATCAGCCTAGCCGACAATAGGAACCCTCGTGAATTCCATATAGAATACCTGAATTCGGACATAATAGTATAATTAATAGATAAACCAGAGATAATTTTATATACATATTTTTGTTTAATAAGAAGGGTCTAGTTTTAATGATATTTATGTGAAAAGGGGTGCCACCTGGTGTTACGTCCGACGACCGGTGCCCTTACCCTATTTTTTGTTATATTTTCTTTTCTTTTGTTATATGACTAGAGTAAGACTAACAGATGTGGCCGGATACTGGAGCTTAGTTGCCAACGACTGGCAACAAGTGGCTGGAAACTAACTGGTGCTTCTTTTCTATCTAGTCACATTTATTTTTTATGGTTTACGTAGTCTTTCCATTTCATACAGCGTTAATACACGAACTACAAGCTATGCATTTACTCAAATATGTTTTATATCTGAGTACATAGCATCGAAGTCTGAATGTTCCTTAAGTGGCCGAAAACTGGTGCAGTTCTCTGGATCCGGTGACAACTTACTGAAATTGATATATTGTAGTTAATTAGTACGATATTTTTAAGTGCAGAAGGCTAACCTAATAAAAAAAGACCTCCCGCTTTAAGAGTCACCAGATTAAAAACTGTCCAATAAATGCAAGTCACTGCCCCCAAATCTGAAGCCAGTTTCTATCTACTCTTGTTGATGTGCTAGCCTTCGTCACAGAACAATCCAAAATGAGAAAAAGTAGTGGGAGGGGAGGTCAGCTTTAAAATGTTACAGAGATACAGTTTGTATAAGAATTGTGCACAAAGTACAAAAAATTGATACCGTTCTTTGTTTAGGTCAGTGAGCTCTAATATATAATGTTGGACTGATCGATTGCATTACAAATCAAGTTAGTATCTGAAGCCAGGAAGAAGAGGGAATGTTAATCTCATTTGTCCACTGCCAGTTTTATCTGATATAAACCGAAATTTCAATTCTCATTCAAATTTTTTACGCTACTCGTCGCTGTGCGCCAAGTTTCGTTTATTTATCCACTGGATATATTGGACTGGATATATTATAGTATATCCTGTAAATAATATCCACGTTATTTGTCGGAATTAGAACACTTTCTTTAAAAAACGCACAGCGACAACAATCATATTTTGGATTAAATCGAAAATGGACGTAGGACGTTGGCGACAGGTTTTAGATATTGATCAAGTACTCCAGTATAGTTACGCAGAGCTCAATGGTTCTGGTAAAAAAAAAACGCGAAAGTTCAGCTTTTAATATTAGTAATTAGAACATGGTATTATTGTGATATACAGCGTTGGATCGCCTATGACAGTTTCGTAGGCAAAAACGGTTTGCTTAAAACCTTTTGTACAAAAAATAATGTAAAATCATTTTTGTTTTAATAAAGAAGTCTAACATATTTAAAAACAGTCATATTAATGAAAGAAGACACCGGTTTAGGAATTTACAGACGTCTGGCTACACTTTGACATATTAAATATGTATCTTTAGAATAATATATTCTAAAAGAATAATATATTAGGCCTATAGTGAACTCATTTTTCGTTCAAACTGCTTTCTTTTTTTAATGTGTATTTTGACACTATCTGTACGTAAGTTATTGCATGTGAAAATATTATTTAAAAAAAAAACACGTACATTTTAGGTAAGTTTAGAGCAGATAATTCACCAGTAAAGGAGGTAAAGATTATTTTAAACACATAAACAACGAATAATAAATGTATCCTGTGACACTAAAACAAAACGAATCAATGGATATTTAAAGAAAATCTAAATGTTTATTTTACTTACAATGTACCCAACATAACCACAGACGCAAGATCGTAGTAAGTCTCTCTGTACTTTGGCCTTTTGGGTTGTTTTTATTCGATCACCACCCGTGGCGCTTCAGTTGTTAAATCGTCTGCTTGTCGTTTTCACCAATTAAATACTTTATACACACGTGTAGAACTTGTTGTCTACCGAAACAGAGTGAACAATGGAACAAAATTAGAGAAGACACGCATTGTGCTGTATGTAACTTGCGACATACTTTGATAAATTTCATATTTTGTAGTATAGCACATTTTGCTAACTGTTGCCATAAAATCCACAAATATTCATGCGGCACTCGGGATTCGGATCCAGAACCTCGTTGTCTGCAGTCCAGCGCCGTAGTTAATTGATGTCGGCACTTGCATTATACAGATGCGCTTGTTTATTTTTGTAACTTTAATTTTACACCGTTTGGAACTTCACTGCCATCTACGGTTTGAAAGTGTCTAAGAACTATGCTTCGAGAGCTGAGGAAACGATATATATATATAAATCACAGCCATATTCAATCCACTAGTGGATGAGGCCTCTCCCCGAAGGGAGGAGTTGGTCTACTCTCCCACGCTGACCAGACGGGTTGGGAGAGGAGAGCCGAAGCTCTCACTGTGATCGCTACCTCTTTATTCAGGTAGCTCCCCAATTGGCCTCACGACGCTGGGTGGACGCCGCACAGGCAACACCATCTGGAGTACTGCAACGGTCACCCGTCATGCAACAGTCACCCGTCCAAGAACTGACCAGACCCAGAGCTGCTTGACTTCGGTGATCTTACGGGAACCGGTAGACCAGCTCGGCTAGGGCGTTGCCATATATATATATATATATATATATATATATATATATATATCCCTATCCATACAGCATTTTTTTCGTAATGGTGTAAAAAATATAGTGGCTATGTCCATTAACAAGCCGATTTAAAAAATCGAAAATACTTTCTGAAAGAAATACGATATATTTCCAAACTATATCTTAAAACATTTAAAGATTACTTTCAAATGATCTAGGTCTAAATTTTTAAACCCGTTTATAATAAGTTTTAGAAAAGAAGAACTTTGTAGTAGAGTGTAGAAATTACATTAATATTCATATGTAACTCACACTCCAAGCAAATATTTTAAAATCATTTAAACAATATTTTAAAAATTGAATGGATGATTTTTATAAAGGGGATGTGCCATTAAAAATACGTGACCTTTTAACTTTGAGCGATTCAATTAATGCTATATTAATTAAGGAAATCTTTTCTAGAATATTTTCAAAAAAATCGTATTATCTGAATTATATGCTGTACTTACAAAATATACTCTGAAAATGTTTTAAAAACTTATCCTTAATGAGCGTAGGACTATTTTGTGGGTGTTAGCTATATTCTAGGGAGAATCTAACAGGACTGAGAAAAACCCGGAAAATCGTTTTCATTTCTCTAGTATTTTTTTTAAGTTGATGAGTACAGGTAATTTAATTTTAAGGCTTTTAGGCAACTTTGGCTCAGGCCGGATGGATGATGATGGTGGAGTGAAGAAAATGGGAGGAAACGGGAGGACTTCGAGAAAACCCATGAACACAGTGTTTGTTCACCATGAAGTTCACATAGCACAAGCCGGGATCGACCTGGGGACCCTATTTACAAGAGGTGAGCTCTCTACCACTGAGCTACCGCGGCCTAAGAGTACAGGGAAAAAAGGGGTTCTTGCTGCAATTATCTTTGACCTGAAATTGTAAAACATCCCAAGTCCACTTTTTTCGTATTTGCATTTTTACTATTCGTCGGTATCTATGTTCCAAGGACTATTCACTTGCAATATTACATCCAGCAGTGGATACAAAATGAATGTAACTCCCTCCCCGTACAAGATTAACTTTAAGAAACTGCCTATAAATAAAAATAAGCATTGAATTAGTTATAATAGATTCACAAATTGAAACTCTCCGCTCCCCCCCCCTCTCTGTGGGTGGGTGTGTATGAATATTCCTTTTTTTTTCTCAAGTACACACACACACACAAAGAACTTACCTCATAAATATTTACATACGTGATGAAATTACACACATGGTTATATCTAATGTACGTAATTTTTTGGCCTGTTGCAAGGAAATTAGTATTCTAACCTCTTGGGGCAACGGAAACATAAATTCATTACTTGTGTCAACATGGAACTAAACGCATGGAGATTACAAGAAACTTGAAAAGGTAAACAAACACACACACACAAAAGAAAAAAAACACTTGAAAACAACAAGCTCTCTGTGAAGATAGATACACTCTGGCCAGCAAGAGTTGTGCGAATTTGAGATAAATGCATTACTGTGTAATATTCAGCGTTCACACACAAATTGTGCAAAAAGAATGTATACATGTTATGGTATACTTTTAGGTGACATTATTCGAACAATTTCCTGCAGCTGCAGTAGTGAGATCATACTTTTAAAAAATAAATCTGGAGATTGTATTCAGTGTTTGTTCTTGTTCAATGTAAATATTGATAACATTACACTCTTTGCTTGAAATTATGGAATAAAAAAAAAAACGAATTAACTTCTCTACAGAATGCAAACAGAAGGGAAGCAGGTAGTCTTGCTTTCCGAACAGCGCCGAGTCAGATTAAAACAATCACCTCTATCTAACAGCGATACTGGACTGACTGCTGCCATTGAAAATTTCATGAATATATGAAGCCAGGGAGCAGAGAGGACACTTAATCTCGTTTGTCAACTTTTAATGTAAAGCAATATAGACCAAATTTTCGGTTCTAATTCAGTTTTTTACGCTTGATATTGCTGTGCGTCCCGTTTTTTATTTGTGTCTTAATTTTTACCAAAAAAAAAATAATATTATTTGCACTATTTTCAATGATATACAGGGTACGGTGTATTATTATACGAATCCCATATCAGAGATTTTTCAAACACAGCAGTGATTGGTGTATCACAATCCACGTTTTACGAGGAGCCGGCTTCGACAACCTGCACCAAAGAATGAACTTTTCATTCCTGTGAAATTGTCGGAGACGGTTACTAGTGCCGAACCTACTACGTCTATATATTGTGTGCTAGACAATTTAATAACACGCAAGCATTGTTGGCGTAGGTCAGCGCTGGTCAGTGCTGCCTGTCGGAATGCAGGTTACCTGTTTTGTGTGTGTTTGCGGCCGTAACAGCGGGAAATGAAACCTCTAACTGTGTGTTTATGGAGGAGTTTATCAAGGTTCAACTTTAGGTCCCAATTTTCATAGTGTAAGCATATATTATGGAAATTACAACATGACCAAAGTAAGGAATTAATGACCTACCTGTAAAAAAAAAAATCCCCCAAACCCTCGACTACGTTAAAAAAGACATGAGAAAACTTGTCGATCAGAATGTGCTAATGTTATATATCTTGTTTATGGGTTTTCTTCGTTACTCGTCAGCGAGAGAACTAAGAGAAGTTGTCGCGGTTCTCATTCAGAGTACTATACCAGCATTTACCAGATATGATGGACATTAAATGAATTTTATTTATCGTCTTTAGGCATCTAAGGTTCAGGCCAGGATAAGGGAGGGGAAAGGATTCGAGAAGGTGTCAACCAGGGCCTATGCTGAAGGTGTCATCCCGACATTTGCCTGGTATGACTGAGGAAAAACCCTGGAAAAACCTCAGTCAGGATGATCGGCCCGCTGGGATCGAACCCACGACCTCCCGAAACTACGCCAACGCTCTACCACTGAGCTGCACGGGATCGGTAACTGGACGTTGAAGTCTTTACTCACGAAATGTTAGCGGCAATAGTATACAATGCACGACAGAAGATCACTATTCTTCAGTCCTTCCGTACCTGACGCCATAAATGTACCCTCAGTCTCCTAACAAATTGAGTACCAAATTGTCCTTGGTACTCCTGGGCACCTTGGGAGGAAAATGCAGTGGAGCGTTGGACTGACTGTCCCACCACCCCACTTTCGGGGTCCAAAAAAATGTGAGGTGCTACATCATACACATTTTTTCATGCACCCCGTGCACGGCGCGTGCGCAAGTTGTAGGAAAACCAAACCACGTGGAAATGGATTTTTATTTTTATTTTACAAATTCTCTTAGATAGTAAGGTTGGTTTGATGGCAGCTAATCCCCATGCTGATAGAAGAATTGATAAATTGTTAATGTTAGGTTACTCCAGAGACACACGGTATAAGCCGTCTAAATTAAATTAAATTATTAATATTAGAACAAGTTATTATTATTATTAGAATTTATTAAAACAATTTTAATAATAAAAAGAATTCTTTCGGCAGACCTACAGGCTGAGGTAGATTTCGAAGTGTTTTTGATTGAATTTACTGAGGTAAGTGCAGAATAAAAACACTTTAAGTAAATATACTTTTATCGTATTATTTTCATTATAAAATGATAAATACGGTAACTAATTACCCTAATAGGTTAACTAATTACCATGCAACCTTTTTGTTATTAGAACTGAATGCAGTGATATTCCAATTGAAATTAACAGGCCCAATGAAACCCGCCAACTTTTTATACACCCCTAACGAAATATGAGCGCTGTCGAGAAACTAGTTATTGATTTATAGATTAATCATCAAGAGCTTTTTTCAACGTTACCCCACAAGACATGGTTCTAAAAATTTCGTATTTCCACCTCGTACCCCCACAACCCCTGAATCGTTGGTGTCACCGTAAACTTCTTAGGAAGTACTATAATTGATGCAGACAATGTTTCCCTATAAACTCCATAGGGGCTGATATATCATTTTTTCAAAATTTCACCCTCCTCCCCCGACCAACCCCTTGGTTCGATTTTGCTCATTAACGAACTTAGCCGAGCTATTAAGAATAGAAACAACATAATAAAATTTGGTTCAAATATCTTCAAAATTATGGCCGCTAGCTTGTATATATATAAATATATATATATGACATGGTACCGATCTCAATAGGTAGATTTTTCTTCGAAATCTACCTAAAAAAGAACGGTACAACTACAAATTAGAATAGACGAAACGCAGTCACTGGAAATAAAATGACTACACGTCCCGAACTTTCCGGAACAGTCACAGTTCTTCCCGTAGAGTTAAAATGGGACGCTCATTTGTCCTGGATTTCGCCAAACGTTTCCGAAAAATTTAAATAAGCGAGAGGGGGGCAATAAAAAATGGGAATTATTATCGTTCGTATGCGAACTATATATATATCTTTTATTTTTTTATATGGGAATTATGTATATTTTACTTTTTGAAATATAAACTAATTGATAGTGAATTAGAGTTCCTGATTGTTCTTTATTAGAAGGTGTTCTCTATGACCTTGCGATTTGGTGTTCTGCATTGAGATGCGGAAAATCTGGTCACAAGTGGAAGGTTAGTAATAGTAGTCGTTGTTATAATACAAAGCCAACCTATACCACTACTATTTCCTACGCATACTAGATTCCGAAACGTTACATTACAATTATCCCATTTGCTGTTGTGTGTATGAATGCTGTCGGGGCTAATCGGGTAGTAAATATTCACTGTTGCTGCTACTGAAGTCAAGCTCCATTACATCTGTGTTGGAAATGTTTCGTCAACAACGCCTAAAGCATCAATATACTAAACGTTGGAGTCTATTCGTTCAATGGCTACTGAACGAGAAATCAGATAATCCCTTTGATCATTGAGACGTATAGTACATAGACAGATATATCACGTTACCAATTTCGGGCTGTGATAGACATCTCCCTCCGCTCCCCTCACATCACGCTTCTCATCCAAAAAGGTGCCACGACAGAAATACAAGGCAGTAAATTTAATTAACTTAAGAGGTGAGTTCTCTTCTTCTTCTTCTAAAAATAATAATAAATATCTGATTCCTTGCTATCAATTGTATACCAATAGTGGCAGGTCCTTGATGAAAAAATAGTCTTCTCAATCTTCCTTATTTTCCCGTTAATTTAAATTTTATGGTCTTTGGGAACTTTGACTCATGTCCGATGCATGATGATGGGACAATTGGTAGAATGAAGAAATTGGGAGGAAACGGGAAAATACCGAGAAAACCCACGCACACGATGTTTGGCCCCTACAAAGCCATGGCAAAAACAGGAATCGAATCGAGAACCTCAAGCATCAGAGATGAGCGCTCTACCACTGATCCACCGCGGCCCATCGTTTTCTCCTCTTACAATGAAACTGTCTCGAGTGGAAATCGCAAATCAACTTGAAACTTTTGCAGTGTGTTGATGATGTGTTCAAATGAACAACTCTGCAGTACTATACTACGTTTTGGAATATAACGAAACACGAGTTACACACAGGTCTTCAAAATTTGCATTTTTCTTTTTCTTTCGAACGACTGGGGAGCAGGTAACAAACACTTGATGCATATGCGCGGAAAGTATGTATTTCTTCTTTATTTTCATATGAAAGACTGCGTAATTAATGTTATTAATCAAATTGACTTGTCAATTAATTGCATTCCTACGAAATACGAATTTTCCCGACGGGAATTTACCCTCCTGTTTATTTCGCAACCAATTGATTTCCAGGAAGAATTCCGACATTCGTAACATTTAATTGCCATGGTACCACTCTGGTAAAGCATTGCGTGCTATCTCATTTGTTAGGTCTGATTACAAAAAAAGTTAAATTTTCTTAAATGACATATACCCTATGAGCACTCCAACTGCCATCATAAGCAGAAAAGAAGTACGGGAAACATCAAAGTCATAAATGTAAATGTGTTGTCTTATACTGTGTGATCTAACAGCACCCAAGCCCTTGTTGTGAAATCGAAGGGGAACACGCGGGTTCGAAGTTCGAACACATCTGTCGAGCATCGTGACTGAATTTCCCCAGAGTTTTATCAATTTTAACAGACGAATGTCGGGATAGTACCTTTGGTATAGCCCTGGCCTCGAACTTACCAGTACTTGTGACGGAAAAGTAATCGTCAAGAGACGCCATCCTTCAGATGTAAAGACATAAGTGCCGGTGTGTGTGTGTGTAGGGATTCTTTCTGGAACCAAATGGTTGCTAAATAAACGGGATGGAAAATTCTTGTTTAGTCACCCTGTATTTACTGCATTTGTCAGGAATCAGTGCAACTGCTGTGAGTTAAATTGTGTTTTGCCACAGTCTTGTAAATTCATGTTTTGGCTATACTGCTACATTTCGTTCAGTGTTTAAGAGCGGTTGTTTCGAATGTTCTATCGTTAGTTAATTGTTTTTTATATTGTAACTAATCAATAATCTGCTTGACGACATGTTCTTACTTCTAAGATTGAGATCCGAGTGTCCGGATGTATTGAAATGCATCCTCATGCCTTCATCATGCCATCCCGTCCGAAGTCGGGATGGAACACGAACGATCGTTCACTTTAAGATGTTATGATGCATACATGTGATTGAATGTACGAAGAGAGAATCTATACTGATATATGTCTATATATGTGATGAGATGTCCAGCTTGGATACATATCTTTTTCAATTCAATATAGAAGTCTACCTGTCAAGAGATGAGTTATCATTCAATCCAAATACTTAATTTACAATTCAATGTTTATGTTTTTTGTCACTGAATGATTCTACATAAGCGAACTTATTACATCTATTTCAAAAGTCTTTGATCTTTTCATTTAGGAAATAAAACATAGTAGGAATTAATTAACACGTCAACTTTATGCAACCTTCCCGAACGTACCCTTATATATTATTCTTATGAGGCAGTTAATTTTAACTCTGGTTCTGGACGTAGGATTTGTTTTTTTTAAGCTGAAAGGCAATATTTATTAGTATTGACTGACAAATTCGAGTACATATAAAAATTTACACCAGTGTATATGTATGTTTTAGCTACCTACTGTTTGAAGTGGGCTGTTGCGTATGTAAATGAATGTATATGAAAGGAAAAGCATGTAAAGAAACAAAAGGAATATCTAGAACCCATTTATTGCAGTCACTGCTACCCTTAGAGCCAAGAAACTGTTTGGGCCGGAGCCTAAGAATGACTGTCTCTATATACAGTTACAGCTGCTTATATTCATTTAGTTCGACAATAATCGTACAAGTTCGTTTCTCCGAATATAAATATTACAATAAAAATTATATGTATACTCAAAAAGGTTGAATGTCTTTTAGATATCATTTCTTGTAATATTAAAAAGTCTTTGATTTATGTCATATCATTCAGAATAATAATTTAGATCAACACGTTTGAATTAGTTATTTTGTATCAGAACTTTATACATCGCAAAACATTTAGCATTAAAATTTATTGTTATAAAAATATTACTAAATCCGAAAATGAGTTTATATAAAAGAGTTGGGATACCGAAGGCACTATAAATAAAAGTGCGCAACCCGCAGGATGCGAGTGACGTCACATTGATCGATAACCTTCATTTAACATACAAAATGTCAAGCTCAAGCTTTAGGCCTAATATGAAAGAAACGGGTCCAAAGTCACTAACTAATAAGGTAATTAAAAAAACGACGTTGCTGATATCATCTAAAAAAAAAACTGGATTCTTGATAGTTATCACTTTTAAATCCTGCACATCTAATTGTCCGGTTTAATGTAATATACATAAAAATCAAAGATTTCTTCGGGTTAGATTTTTTCTTATTGCCAACCATGGAATTCGATACGGAGATTGATCTACTTCTAGTTACCCGAAATTGAAGTCAGCACGTGCTCACCTGGAAGCCATGATCATCTGGAAAGTGAAAATTGATTAAAAAAAAAACAACAACTGAATATCACGTTCCGTACAATACCTTATTTAAAATAATCCAATCTTCCTCTTCTCTTCATTAGCTAGATCATCATACATTCTTTGCTTCCACACACCCAGGCATAGGTCAACCAATAAGACGCAAGTAAATCCCAGTTCACCAGACAAGATTAATTGAAAATCGGCATCAAGTTGACCCAGCTTAATTGTATTGGGCCAGTCGATCCATGGACGTAATAGGACTAATAACAAGCAATTCACTCGATGTTATAAAAATGGGACGGCTGAGAGTGCAGTTTGCCAATCCAACATGGCGGATCGCGCATACTTCCTGGGAAGGAAGTAGACGATATTGTGAATGTGCAAATAAATTTTAATTATCTAAATTTGTCCTTAACTACTAATTATTATAAAATAAGTGTTATCGCGATACACTTCCTTCTCAAGACTAGTGATCATTCAAATCTTGAAACCTGATATTATTTCACTATTATTATTGAAGAAAAAACTTAAATATTGCTTACCTGTTTATCCTCACACGTACCTCTTGGTCGGCTTCATCAGACGCAACCTTCACATACCTTAAATTATTTCACATAAATTAAAAATTTGTAATTAAAAGTGGCTCAATTAACATCACTTCTTAGGTACAGTTGGAATGTTTTGGTCAATTCAATATGGTGGCAAGGCGCACTTCCGGCCCATAAATTTTGGCTTGTTACTAGTCCTATTATATCTTTATGCCCATGAGTCGATCCGTCTTCCGTATCTAATCCATGATTGCCAACAAAAGAAATCCGTAACTAACATAACACAACGTTTCAATGATATTTCTTACTTCCACTTAAATAAAATTAATATTGCATAATAAGAAGTCACTTTAGAATGAAATAATCTTCAATGCATCTCTCGTTAAATACTACGTTTATAGAAATTAACTATAGGTTGTTTCCAATGCCCTCTATCTAAAAGCGATACCAGACTGACTGTTGCCATTGAAAATTTCATGAATATATGAAGCCAGGGAGCAGAGAGGACACTTAATCTCGTTTGTCAACTTTTAATGTAAAGCAATATAGACCAAATTTTCGGTTCTAATTCAGTTTTTTACGCTTGATATTGCTGTGCGTCCCGTTTTTTGGAAAGGACAGTCTCGCTTGTCCACTTTCAGTCCAAACCAATATGGAGAAAATTTTCGGTTCTCAGTTTTATAGGGCTGATTTTCATGAAAGCTTGCGTTGCTTATTTTGTATGCGATTTAGGTAAATAGCCAATTGAAGCACGTGTAACACTTACAGCATGGATTTAGATACGGGAGACGGATCGACTGGCCCAATACAATTTAGCTGGGTCAACTTGACGCCGGTTTTCGATTAATCTTGCTTGGTGAATTGAGAATTACTTGCGTCTTATTGGTTGGCCTATGCCTGGGTGTGTGGAAGCAAGGAATGGATGAAGATCTAGCTAAGGAAGAGAGGATTGGAAGGTATTCTATGGAACGTGATATTCAGTTGTTGTTGTTGTTGTTTTAATCAATTTCAACTTCCAGGTGATCATGGCTTGTGTTGGCTTCAATTTCGGGCCACTAGAAGTAGATCCGTCTCCCGTATCGAGATCCATGACCTTACAATAAAATACGCAATAAAACACGTGTTTCAATTGTCTCTTCACCAAATCGCGATCAGTCCTTACGCTTGATATCTCTGTGCGAATCATTAACACATTATGATTTAGTGTTAATCCTTGCAAAAATGTAAATATTATTTACAGTATTTTCTATTATATGAAGTGTAAGACTAAGGTATACTATTATATGTATAACTGGAATTAAGAGTTAAATAATAAACAGGTCGCACAGCGTTGAGAAACTTATAAAACTAACATGTGAGTTAGAATGAAAATTTGGTCCGCATTTCATTAGACTGGAAGTCGACAAACGAGTTGAAATATTTGCTCTGGCAGTCTATCTTTCAACCCTAAGTAGTCACTCCAGTATCACGTAGAGCTTGATGGTTGGCACAATGCGCTGCAGTACGTTTAATCACACAAATACGTGTAAAACGCCCGAAAATTTATATACTGCCTCAATCATTTTGCAATGTTTCTGTTATCACTGTTCACAGCGTTGCCAGATACTGATAACTAAAATTATTTTTATTAGCTTTGTGGGATAAGTCTCGAAATTCTATGTTGATAAAACTTAAAAATGCCCTAACGTTGTTAAACATAGGTTTATGAGAAGTGTCATTATACATGTTAACAAATATATTTATTTCCAAGTGCATTGAAACAAAAGCTTGAAACAATACTGGAATATATATTGTGAACTACATTTAGATAAAAATCGTTGATGGAAATATGTACAAAATAACTTCCTGACGTTAAAATTCTTGGAAGCATGAAAGAAAATACGTTTTTCAATCATTTTCCAGAAAAGAAACTGTTTCGAAAATAAGGAAAATATTTTTAAAATGTACCGGAGATATTTCGTGCTGTGTGGGAACATATTTAAACGCTTGTTGCACATAAAAATTATGTATACACACAATAAACGTAGTTATAGTATCTGACAACCCTATGACCAGTGCTAGTAGTAGGGGAAAGTGGGTGAATACCACGCGGTGAGGTAATACCACGCACCCTATTATCTTAGTTGTAATGCTTCGAAACTGATTCAGACTAGTGCTGCTATCTAGTGCAGACTATGAAAGTCGTATCCTATCAGCGAGGCGCCAGTTGTTGCTATGTATGGTTCGTGGCATGACGAAATGTTGTTTTGCTGTAATCTCTTCTAATTTTCTTCGTTTGCAGATTTCGGGGTATGTGTTGAAACCCTTAGTTGATTTTTATTTTGTGCATACCGTGTTTTAGCATAGTGTGTTAGTAGTAAATTCATGACAAATCATTTCATATGAAACGACGTGAAACGGCTGAGGGTTCAATATTTCTTTCTCGGTGTGGAATGGGGTAATTACACGTGTGTCGTCCATTGTGCGTGGTATTCTCCCTTCACGAAGTTCATATAAAAAGACTTATGCTGAGTTTCTTTTTCTTTTTTATATATATTTATTGCAGATGCCGCGAAAGTGTGTTAAGAAAATGGACATTGGAACAGCTACAAAACGCCATACAAGCTATAAATAGCGGAAGAAAAATCAGAGAAGTAGCAAAAGCTTTTGGGATACATGAGGCTACATTAAGAGCAAAAATGAAAGTTGGGACTGTATATTGTAAGAAGATGGGAAGAAAAGCTGTATTCAGCCCTACACAAGAAGAGGAACTTGCTAGTCATGCTTTGAATTTAGCCAAGTTGTTTTACGGAATGTCTCCGATTGAACTACGCAGAGTAGCTTATGAATACGCAAAAAGTAATATCAAGCACAATTTCAATAAAGAAAGTCAACTTGCTGAAAAGGATTGGTTGCAATTGTTTTTAAAGAGAAGTCCCACGATAAGTTTAAGGAAGCCTGAAGGAACTAGTATTAAGAAAATAAGATAGTAAAAGTTTCACAGATTTCTCCTATCCCTAGGTCTAGAGTTCAGCCAACAGGAGCACCTACGAAACCAATTCTTTGAAATGACAAAAAGTGTTTGGAAATCTTAACCTCTACTCCAATGAAACGAATATTGGAAGATGCTGAATTAAGAAAAAACAGTAACAGAAGGAAGCAACAAGAAAGCAAAGTTGAGAAGAAAAAACGAAAAATTAGGCCTAATGTTGATGGAAAACGTGAAGATAGCCTGAAGAAACAAATTAGGCGTAGGTCTAAACACGCAGTCCACAAAAGCTGAAATTTTTTATTTTGATGAAAAACTCCTGTGTGATACGAGTGACGTTAATTTTGAAAACGTAGTGGGTGAAGAAATTTGTCTAATATACAGCGAATTCGGTCGGGATGATGTGTTATGATACAGATGTGTCATATGTGCTATGTGGTGCCACGAAGAATGCAGTGGCTGGGATTCTCAAGTGAATTACACATGTGACTTGTGTTTAGAGAAAGAAAAGTAAGCCTTAGGCCTACTTAACTTTTCCATTTTGACAGAGAAATATTTACTTCATTTTCTGTTTTTATTTTGGACGTTAGAAGTCATATCCCAATGTATTGAAACTATTCAATATTGCAAATATTTTATTAAAGGATATTAGTCTATAGCTATTACATTACTTTTCCACGTATGTATTAGTTATGATGAAAAAACTCGTTTAAAGAAATGAAAGAATAATTTTATATATTTTTCATCATTTAGAGGAGAATTTCTTTCATTAGTTACTATGAACATTAGAAACTATTTCCAAAACTTTTGAAATTGTATTCAATATTGTAAATATTTTATTAAAGGAGATTGTCACAATACTTTTTCGCATATGTATTATTTTTATTATGATATGAAGTGTTACTTTGCTTTATGTTAAGGAATTTCCACTAGTTATTAATGCGTGCCAATACCCGATGCCATGCGTGCGATTACCCGATGTGGTGGGGAATACCACGCATTTTCCGTTCTCTACAAAATTAATTTTTACAAAACCTGTGATTATCAAGGAGCAATGGCAAGGATCGCATATGAAACTAGAATGATTAAACTATAACATACTTTTTTTTTAGGTTAATTTGTTTGATTGGCAATGAGATTTTACCTTAAGTGCGTGGTATTCACCCACTTTCCCCTAATATTACAAATTGATTATGACAACATATATAAATCATTTCGGCTCTTATATGTTTCTTCTTTCGTGTGTGCGTTTCTACCTATTGTACAGTATTGCATTCTGTCGACAAATAGAGCAATTTCTGCAGTTATTAATTATGCGAATATATCTCTTTGTCTTGTTTTATGTTTTTAAAGTTTGGAGTAGGAAAGAAACAACTGATGATTTCGTCGTTTTGAGACAGTCCTCACCAACATGTGCACGCACATCGAATGTAGACTTACCCTAACAAAACACAAATGAAAATCTATTTCGGATTGAAATTCTATTCAAAGAACCAGTAAACATCCCCTATTTTGGAATTAAACAAAACTGCAGCAGCCCTACCTCACGATGTAAGCACGATTTCAGTGCTAGTTGGTTATGCTGTTTATATCGGTTTTATCATTAAGGGCTGATTTACATGCAAGCTTGCGTTGCTTGCTTTGCGTACGATATTGGTGAGTAGTCAACTGAAACCCGTGTTTTATTGCGTGTTCTACGTACTACGTAATAAAACACGTGCTTCAATTTGCTACTCACCCAAATCGCAAGCAACGCAAGCTTGCATGTAAATCAGCCCTTAGGGCTCATTTTCAAGCCCGCCTGCATTGCTAGCGATTAGGGTGAGTAGCCAGTTGAAACACGTGGTGTAGTTTTATTACGTGTTGTAACACGTGTTTCAATTGGCTATTCACCAAAATCCAAAGCAAAGCAAGCGGGCTTGAAAATGAGCCCTAACAGAAAGTTTATTGCAGCTTTAGGGCTCGTTTTCAAACCCGCTTGCATTGCTTGCTTTGCCTGCGATTAGGGTGAGTAGCCAGTTGAAGAACGGGGTGTTTCGTTGTGTAGTTTTATTACTTGTTGTAACTCGTGTTTCAATTGGCTATTCACCAAAATCGCAAGCAACGCAAGCGGGTTTGATAATGAGCCTTTATTGTATCTATGTTTTTAGTTCGTCAAGGAAACAAATCAAGTATCGGTGAATTATTGAGAGACTTTTGAGGAGTAGCTGTATTTTTTAACTCATTAGGTTCTTTTTTAAAAAAATAAAGTATCGAGGTAAAGATATACGTATGTAGATACTTTATTTTTTCGAATATCGATGTCTTGTGTCAGTTTTCATGGCTATGCATAATGCCAATACCAGACAGATTAAAATGGCAGAACTCGGTTGGACAGTCATGGCTTTTCTTTCATCTGATGATGCTTATTCGCGGTAAGCACTTTACCAAAGCCTCTGAACTTAAAACCGGATTAAATTAAAGATGGCTTTTCAAACTCAGGATATTTTTTAAGGGTACCTCTCAGGCTTGGATAAACGGTGGGAATAGTTCATACCACTATTTACTTATCTATCTGTAGTACTTGACATTTTCTTTCTAAATAGGCGTTATTTATTGACCTATCTTTTTATGTCATATATACTTGATACACTTTAAAAGTTAGAGAGTTAAAAAGTGCAGAAAACATCAATGCTTTGATAGACTAGTGGAGACATTTCAGTGTAAATTTTATTTTTAGTTTAGAAAGTGACTGACATTGTCACTAGTAGCGTCCAAATGTTGTTGAGCTCGCAATCGTTGTAAAGAATGCTCGCTCACATGGAAACAGCGATAATGAAAATAACATTTCTGCTTTCTTTCTTTCTCTATGTCACAACTCACAAGACTGACTGTTGACGATCAACTTCCTGTGGAAAAGAAGAACACTGCATCATTCCTGAATCTAGTTACTACATTCTACATAAAATCAAATCTATTTAAAACCTGCTACCCCGTTCCTAATTATACCTTTACACCCCCCAACTGAATATCCTGGCACAACCACTGAAATACAATTCCTTTTGCTTTCTTTACGTTCAATGTAACAAATTTCTTTTCATACTCATCAGGCACATATGGTTTCTGTGAAGGGGGGGGGGTACATAGGCTTCGGGGAAGGGTCCAAGGTGTGTCTGGGTATGGAATGTATATATTAGAGATAGGTCGATACCAGAATTCCTCGATACTCGATACTGGCACTTATTTCTGGCCTTCGGTACTTGGTACTTTCTTCAATATTCTTCTACAACGCAAATTATACATATTTAATTAAAAGTAGTTAGGTAATATGTAAAATAGAGGAAGGTCGATACCAGAATTTCTCAATACGCGACGCTGGTACTTGTTTTTAGCTTCGGTACTCGATATTTTCTTCTAGTGTTCGACTTGCTATAAATTACGAAGGGGGTAGGATCGTAAAACTAGTGGTTGCTGCTAAGTTTCAACATACTACCTGTTTGGGCAGAAATACAAAGATTTTATTCCCAGTTGGGGTGATATTCGGAAACAACAACCGGGGATGAAATCCTCATGCACCAAGGAAATCATCGGAATCGCCCTAGCAAATCGAACACTGCTTTCTTCAACATTGTTTTACGATGCAAATAATACATATGTAATTAAAAGTACCATATACGTACATTAGAGATATGTGGCTGCAAGAATTTCTCGATATTTGTTTCTGACTTCCGGTACGTAGTACTTTCTTCAACATTGTTCTACCCAACACAGCGCGGATACATTCTAGGAATATGCTTGGAATATCCCCGTGTGGATATTAGAATATCTCAAGGATATTATACGATATTCTTTGTATGTGCGTAGAATGTTCTACGAATATCTGAATGTCCAGAATAAGCGCATATCCTAAGGATATTCTTGGGGATATCGCAAGTATTTTTTACGAATATGTCGAGAACAATTATTCTTTACAGATATTCTCAGAATATTCCTGAAACTCCAGCTTAGAATGAATGTCCTTTTAATATTCTAAAAAGTACAGTATATCCTAATATATCCTTATTTGATCCCAAATATTCAGGGACATTGTACCTATATTGTGGAGATAAATAGGATATCCCTGGGATATATATCCTCTCGGGACAACGTAAATGATACAAAAGTAACATAAAAAATATAATGTTTTCTATCGTTTAACTGTTCTACTGTATGCAAGTATTTACAACTTTGTTTTACAGAAGAGTGGAGTCTTTTTTTTAAAATTTGAAACTGTTAATACTTCTCTCTATCTCTCTCCCTTCCTCCCTCCCTCTCTCTGACACACCGAAAATGTTAAGCAATCAAGTATATGGTGTTTTTAAAGGTCACTGAGGCGACGGCGGTTGTTTTGTAGTTTCAAACCTCAGCATTGTATCCGTCGTGGATAGGTTATTTGCCCTCTTTTTCACGCACATTTGACCGATGGTACAAACTGGGCGTCTTCTTATTCTATGACGTTATGTGTATGTGTGTTGTGTGTGTGTGTGCGTGGCTGGATAGCCACAAGGAGTAGTGAATTATTCAAAGAACGTCGAGGCTCCGAAAACCAAGGACGGGCAGGAAAATTGACAATGGAGAAAGAATTCAAACGCTGTTCGGGAAACTTGAGACTAGGATCTTCATTTAGGTGCAGCAGAGATCATGCCAGCCGTCGAAGAACTAACGGATAATAAAATTTCTCACCAACCGATGTTTTATTTTCAGTCGGCCTCTCCCCAACTAGCAAACTTCCTTCATAGTATTTTTCATTTGGACACTCAAGAATGTTTTCGTCGGAGCATTATATCGAGCGAAACAGTATTACGGTTCGGATTTTGCTTACTCTGCGTATTTTTTTTCAACATAACTCAATTAAAGTGAGTGCGAGAAAAGCAAATATAGGATGGAGTGAGGGGAAGGGGGGGGGGGGGAAATCGGACACTTTCCTGTCTCGATTTTTAGTCTGTGAAAGAATGCTTTCATTCAGTACTCAATATTTCTTAAGCCGTTATGAATTTCTTCTACACTTCCAGAAATTTATATGTCAACAAGCAGAGATGAGTTGACACCAGAATGTCTCGATACGCCCGATACTTATTTCTAACCTTCGATGCTTACTGTTTGCACAATGTCTTTCCATGTATTAAATAATATATACATTGACACTTCCAATACCGTTAACAATAAAACTGAAGCGGCATAGTGCCATCAAAAGACTTCAGACCTGCTCTATCCAAAACTGCATATTATAAAATTGTGCAATGAGGGCACAAGGGATTCTCCAAAGAAAATAGGGGATTCTCTGATGTAAAGGTGGGTTCAAATAAGCATCAATGGGACTACTTTCCCCCAAATTACCATAATTCGTTTGCACTAAGTTGATATCTCAAACAGATTTCCTTTCTGGAACAATTTTTTAAAAAAAGTTTGCATAGCACATTGTTGTATTGATAAGTCAAACAGACTGTCGTTGCACGGTTTCATGGTGGTGAATACGTCTATCATCTTTACTCGTATTGAAAGTAGTCTTATTTCGCCCATATTTACTCCAGAGAATGTCTGGGAACCTCCTACTTCCTTTGGTGTATTCCTTGCGTATCTATTACACAATTTTAGATTATTCAATTTTGGAAAGAGCAGGTTTGAAGTCTTTGAGGATACCATGCCGTCTTAGTTCTACTGTTAATAGCATTGAAAATATCAAGCTCTATAGTACATTTTCCCACGCTTTCGGCAGCCTATAGGTTCGTTAAAACTATAGGACCGCTTTAGTTAAGAAGAGGTTAACAACTAAAATCAATGTGGAAATGGCAGAACACGGAAATTGGATCCGTGCTATTGCATAGCATTCCAATTTCTTTTCTATTTCTAAGGATAAATGATTAACAGAGTTGTACGAAATTTCACACAAAGAACAAGTTTTCGGTATTGTTATCTTTATTTCCAACTTTTGGCGACTTTTATTTAATTGGAAGATCGTTTCGTTAAAAAAACGTACGGACCATCATGATAAACTTTTAATTAAATGTTACTTTTCGCACATCAGAAACTTTTAATTACAAAAGTAGCCAATCAGGTGAGAGGAAATAATGACCTACCTCTCGCAAGAATATACTGAAAGGGTAGTTGGGTTGTTAGTAGATTTTTTTTTCTAATAAAGATGTCAACAATCTATTTGAACATATCCCATCGACCTCGATTAAAACGATACTGGACTGCTCATACAATAGTAACTTACTGAAGGCAAATGATCAACTAATTATGGCAGGAAATAGCAGCCAAGTTACGTCACCAAAGAGGCAAATTAAAATTTAGGCGAAAAAAAATATATAAATTTACACAACGAAGAGAGTTAGTCTGCAGAAAGTTTGCATATTGGAAGAAAAATAAAATGAAATAAAAATATAACTTATTGTCACTTTATACCGAAGCGGAAGTGAAAAAAAACTTACAAATATATTTTTTAACCTTGGAAATATTAACAAAAATGCAAAATAAATCGAAAAACTGGCCACACAGCGATAACAAGGGCATAAAAGTTAGGCAGAATACTAAGTTTCGTCCATCTTGAATTTAACCGGAAGTGGACAAACGACGTTAATCATTTTCAGTTTGGGGGCCATAAATCTCAAACGACAGCTCAGAGAAAAAGGAAATATCTCTTCACAATAAGAAATATCATATTTAGAGCTAGGATTTTTATGTAATTACATATTCAATTTGCGGTTGTGTATAACGCAAGAAAGAAAAAATGTTCATAAATTGTACGTATTATTAGTATCATTATGTTCGAATTTCATTTTACATAATTTTACATATTTAGTTCAATGTGTTGATTTTACATAAACCTACATATGTTGCCATTTTCTTTCCGAACTTTGCTTTTAGATTACACTAAACAATATCCAACAGGGAAGAACAATACAAGATTGTTTGTATATACATGGTATTGCAAAATAACAACGATAAACCTACCTCACGACTCACCGGACATTAATATAAGAAAATATAGGCTCTCGAGGGTACACAAACCTTTCGTTTCGGCGCTATGGGCTGCCGAAAGTATGGGAACATAAACTTTACAGTTTGATATTTCCAGTACCATTAACAGTAGAACAGAAGCGGCATGGTACCCTCAAAGACTTCAAACCTGCTTTGTGCAACAACGAATATTCCAAAATTTGCGATGGCTGCTGAAGAGGTTTCCCATAGGAAATAAGAGATTCTGAGATATCCTCTGGAATAAATGTAGATTGAAATAAGCATGACAGCACCACTGGACCGCAATAAAGATGCCACCATTGACAACCCGTGATGTGGAAAGGTCGTTTTCAGCATACAAGTATATCCTTTACAGTCGGCAGCAATCTATGACCGTAGAAAATATAGCAAAATGCCTGATAGTTAATTATTTTCTATTTACATATGAAAAGATAAGGAAATGTTAATCTTTATTCTTGAAATAAATATTTGGTTTATTTGATATACGTAAAGTACATAAAATATGGCAAAATTCCTGATAGTGTAGTGAGAAAGAGTACAAGAATTTCATTTATAAAATCACCGCTGTATGCATTAAAAGATAAACGAAGATAAATGTTTATCGTTGAAATAACTACGCAATATTTTACGTAAACTACGTAGAAATATGGTGAAAATACTGTGTATCAAAGTGGTAGTGAAGTGAATTATAAAAAAAAACATAATTTATTAGATCGCCGTTGTGTGTATGAATAGATGAAAGAAGGTAAATAAATGTTTATCACTGCAGTACGTATAGTTAGTTTATTTGATATTACATATTTTATCTGACATATTTCGCAATATGATACTACATAAAAATCCTAGCTCTAATCATATCAAAGTAAAAGGAAAGAGAAAGTATAAAAGTGGAAATTGATGAACATCAACAGACGTCTGTGAAAATGGTTTAGGATAAGGAATTACTATAAACAGATTCTGTGTATGGCAATGGATTTAAGAAGGATTGATCCAACATTACCTGATTGATAGGCTTGTTTGTAATTTTATTTTTAAGACTTTACCAATATACATGAAAGGGAGATTGGCAATGAATCGACCAAGGACTGTCTTACAATTAAGCCAATCGGTCCAAAATTTTGAAATGGTAAATAAGAAGATGATTCGGAAATAATAATCAAAAGAGTCGAGAGAAAAGTAAGGATAGTTTAAATAAAGGGAATGATATAGGAGAGAATGTGTCGTCATCATTGGTAAAGTATGAAGTTACTGAGAAGTCAGAACAAGTAATAACAGCGAAGTGTGATATGGAAGAAGGAAAGGAAGGTAGTTTGATCAGTGTTGAAAAGAAAAGTTCGATTATTTCTGAAAATTCTGCTATTTTTTTCCAGGGGATTCTAATTCCTACAAGCAAGTTGAACTTTTAATATTAGATACTACCGTGGCAAAAAAGGTTTTGGAAAGTGAAGAAATAGATTCTGATATTATGAAGGTAACAAAATCGGTAGAAGAAAAGTTTTCAGAGGAAAGAAGAGAAAACGAAGAGGGAATGGTGAAAAGGGGAATTTGTCACGAAAAGACAGAGGAAAACAAGTCATTTGGAAAGGAAGTTTGTGGTACACAGATAAAGGCCGTTGGAGAAAGTTAGTGAACATTAATGAAAGGAAACGAAATAGAATAAAAGATTATGTTAATTTGATAGAAGAAGTTTATCAAAGACCATAAAAAAGTTTTCAGGAAGCTAATCATGATAAAACGGAAGCTCAGTGTACAGAAGCACGCAATCAAATTAAAAAAGCACAAATTAGATGTCGTTGAATATCAACATATTTTTGAATTGCATCATCAATTAAAGGAAATATCTACACAAGTTCTTTCAAAGGGTTCAAACGTTCAAGAAGAGGAAAAGCTTACTTTAGAGGAAGAACAGGTGGACTTGGTAAGTAGGATAATAGATGAAGCAAAGGAAATGTGTTAGAAGAAAGATTTTGATGAGGCCTTGAGGTTATATGGTCAAGCATGTGAAATTGTAAGAGATAGTTGAAATACAGGAATATATATTGTACCTGCGAAAAGGTGTAATTAATGAAATGATTGATTATTGTTTATGAATGTATGGTAAGCAGAAAAGTATTTGGTAAATACTGAGTTTTTTTGTATTAAAGAATTATCATAAGGTTATATTTGGACATAATTTTTTTCAATGAAGTGACATTTAATTTCATTGATGTGTGTATGATATTTCAGTCTCCTCCAGGTTCGGTGAATAAGCTGACAGTGGAAAGTACTGTACAGGATTTGATGTTAAGTATCAGAGAAATAAGAAGAAGAATTCGTCAAGAGCAGAATTGTTCATTTAGTATGGATAGTGTTTTGTTGAATCAGAAATATGTGACAAAAAGACACAAAATAAGGAAGAGATGTACTAATTATGAATTCCTGTTAACGAAGTTTTATTTGAGAGCTTTAGATAATTTCAGTAAGAGAAAATTTCTAGAAATGGAGAATATATGTGTACAGGCTAGCATGTTGATTTGCAAACGTCATTTAGATATGCAACGATATAAGAAGTTTTTGAACTTTGCATGAACAATCCATGATGTCAAAGATTAATAATGTCATATTTAGCTGGAAATGAGATTCTGTCACTTTTATGAATTGATGAATTAGTGGGATGTGTGTTGTTGATATGAGAGAACGGAGTATGTGTTGTTCATGTATATTTATGTTTGAATGGATGAATTTGTATCAATGAATATTTATGTTTAAATTGTTATTGCATATGACGATGTGAGTTGAATAACATTATATCATGATGCTTACTTAATATAAAATGATGAAAAAAAGATAGAGAAACAAGAAAAATATAATATAAAAAAGGAGAATCTAAATATATGATGAATTGATGAATGTTTGAGATGATGAAAGAATATAATAATGTATTTAGAAAAATGATATTTTTCTTCTTCTTCTTTTTTTGCAATTGGTGGGGGGTGATAATGATATGGGTATATCATTAGGAAGGATTATTGAATTAAATGTTGAATTTTATTTAATTGATTGGAAGGAAATGTTTATATTGTTGGTTATTCTATAAATTAATTTGAATTTGAAATATTTTAAAGAATTTAACTATTTTTAAGATGTGATTTAAAGTTTCACTATAACGAGTATTTATCTTGTTTTTTGATATGTTGAACGAAATAATGAAAACAGATAATAATGTCTGTTTGGTTTTAAACGACATTATAGGCGAAATAAATAAAAGTATTAGTAAATGCATATAAGGAGTTAAGGTAAGAAATAAAAATGAAAACAATTTAATTAGATTTAATTTGAAATTAACTATGACAAAATTGGAATATGTGTTTCTGTCAATAAGGAGAAGAAATTGGAATTGAAAGTGGCAGTACCACATTAAATTTGTTACCATACGTATGTAAGAAGTGATGTATGGTATGTTTGAAAGTTCCACAATTTGATTTCAATAAATAGACTGGTTTTGCCTTCGAGGCTATTACCAGATTTTTATTTCTCCGTTCTTAGCTAGGTGCGACGGGAGTTGCAGAGCTCTGAGCTCTAGTGGCTTGTGTCCATCAAATAGTTAGTCCTGTTAAGAGAGATTTTACGAAGGGGAAAGCGAGTAATCTCCACTGTTCTTGTCGGGAAGGAAAGGTTTGGATAAACAGACTTGGAGCAGTTACTTTCTTTTCTCTCCGTGATGAGCATTTAGTTAGTTGTTTTGGTGTCCTTAAAGATAAGCCTACGATTTATGTTATCAGATACCTTGAGATGAAGAGTTATATGAGCCAGCTGGCAGTTTTGAACAAATCTACAGCAACGACGAATATATTTACATATTATAATATTTACTATGTACATTAATTCTTTTACAATCGAAGCTACCACTATGATTTTCTTTTTTATTTCAATAACTTAGCCGCACTGTAACCCTGCATCTGTTTTCAATATGGCGTTTTCTTAACACCATCCCGCGCGCAATATTTTTTTCCAGAAGTATACAGGACTTCGTCTGTAAGGAGAGCCCACATGGAAACACTTGCGGTATGGCACAGAACTCTTTGAGTTAATAGGACTTTTGCGTAAGCCCACCGGTAATCGGGCGATGCGCCCCTTCCCCCCGCAGCTAACGCCGCCCAGCTCCCTTCGGACGCACCTTTCCCCCCTTGCACACTTCGCTATAGGTCGGTGTGTATCCTGCCCGGGTGGGTTTGTGTACATCCTAGTTTTTAGTGGCCTCTATTAAAATTAAAAATCACAACTTTAATTAAATTTCCTTTTGTGTATTTACATAAAAGACGAAAACACTTTAATTTACTTTTTTTTTAACTGACGCTAGTCTCACCTTGTACTATTGACTTCAAGGTCGGTTTTACATGCTTACGCGCCCGTTGCCTGGAATAAAATGTTATTAGTAAATCTAATTGTAATTTGTTCAGTAATCTGAGTCAATGATTGTGATAGTGAGGTTGTTATAATGATAATGTTGCTGCAATAATGCATTGTCAAGCTTTAAAATATTGATTATATGGAGTGTATATGTATATATTCAAGCTGCTATTAAAGTACTTTCAGAACGGTTACTTTATATACTATGTACAGCCATCGATTACTGAACTCTGCTACGGATGTCCTTTTTCTTTTTATATGGGTTCTTCTTTAACCCTAGAAAGCCTAAGCTTTTTCGCAACTGAATAAGCCTAAGGTGAGTCCGATGGACTCACCATACAATTTCATATATATCATCATCATCATCATATTCAGCCGTTTTCTATCCACTGCTGGATGAAGGCCTCCCCCTTTTCTTTCCACATATCTCGGTCTGCTGATATCCTCATCCATGTAGCTCCTGAAAAACGCTTGATTTCATCTACCCATCTTACATTTGGACGTCGTCTCGGTCGTTTCTTTTCTCGAGGAATCCACTGTAGTACATTTGTCGTCCACCTTCCATCTGTTCGTCTAGCTATGTGACCGGCCCATCTCCACTTCATCTTCTTCGCAGTCTTGATTACATCCTCTACCTTTGTTTGTGCGCGAATCCATTCATTTCTCTTCCTGTCCCTCCTGGTTATTCCTAGCATGCACCTCTCCATTGCTCTTTGTGTGACTCTCAATCTTTGAGTCGTCTGCGCATTCAATGTCCAAGTTTCGCAGCCGTACATCATTACAGGTAAGACACATTGATTATAAACTTTACGCTTCAGACACATTGGAAGTTTGCTTTTGAAAATAAAGTGTAGTCTTCCAAAAGAACTCCACGCCATTTTACATCTTCTATTTATTTCATCAGTCAACTTTGCATTCGATGTTTTAAGCTGGCCTAGGTAAACATACTCATCAACTATGCCTATTGTCTCTCCGTTAATCTTCACTTCCTTCTTTGCAGCATGTTGGTTGTACATTACTTTTGTTTTACTTAAGTTCATTTTAAGGCC
>JAGDQP010002006.1:81960-111324 GCA_022664845.1 Lepisma saccharinum | reverse complement strand
GTGATTTTGAATCCATCCGCTAGGTAGCTCTGCCATAGACGTCATATTCTACTATGAGGTCTATGGCAGAGCTACCTAGCGGATGGATTCAAAATCACGTGCTCTGAACAAAAACCCATTGTTTTAGCGCAGCCAGAAATGGGGAAGATGATAAGTCTATCTATTATGAGGTCTATGCTTCTATCCTGAAGAGGGAGAAGAGAAGCTGGTACAACTGCTTGCTGGTCAGTCCTGGATGCATGCACTGTTCTGCATGAATTTCTCCTTCTTCTCTTCTTCCTCTAGATGATTATCCACACTCATGCAGTGCACATTCACTCGCAGCGTTGGTATGCACATCTTCGAACTGTAGTTGCGTTCGCAACCTTCGGTCAGTTTGTCTGATTATAATTTGTTTCCACTATGTTTACTAACATTAATTCCGGCTCCCACTACAACTCACAAGCGCTTTCACACTTTAAGCGTCTCTTGCTGGAGTTCCATGCAAGGCACTCTATATTGCTGGAGTTCCAACAGCGGTACACTAATATGCTAGTATATTGTTAATCTTGTTTTTAATTTCTACACTGTTTTTATATTTCTATTTTCTCACTTTGTTAAGTTTGGATAGACGTTGTTTTATTTACGATGTATCATATACTTTACTGTTTTTGTTATGTTGTCATTAATGTCAATAATTCGCGGATGCCCCGGTCGACGCGGGAGACCCGTCTCGCGCACATAAACACTACACTGTTTAGTCCAGTGGTAGCTCATACACTTTCATACATGTAGAATCTTTCTTACTCTTGTCCCGCCCTAGAGTGTGCCCCCCTTCCAAAAATCTTCTTTTGCAGAATGATGAAAGTTGGAGGACCGCCACAAGCTCTGGAGTTCGACTAGTTCAATAACGTTACGGCTGTAGATCACCCCCGCCATCTTGGTACGCACTTTCCATTGATTAACATGGGAATTGTTTTACTCGTTTTATACTTTTCAGGAGTATAGTTTTAACTTCTGTTTTCTCACAGTTTATCGTCATGCTCTCTTTTACTCATGCTACTTTATAGAAATGCAATATTTTACACAGGAACAGTATAATTTCCGGTTAACATATTGTGATTTATATAGCAAACTATTAATAATACATTATAATTAGATATTTGGAGAAACTTCACAAACCAAAACTATACAAGAGTCAAAATAACCACCAAGACAAATTTTGTGAAAACAGAACTTAAATATTCTACATCCGAGAGGCATAAAATGAGTAAAACAATTCCTGTGTAAATCAATGGAAGGTGCGTACCAAGATGGCGGGCGTTAACAGTGGTAGTTGTAGTAATAGCTGTAGTAGTAGTATTGGTAGTTGTAGTTGTAGTATTTGTAGTAGTAGTAGTTGTTGTTATTGTATTTGTAGTAGGAAGGTAGGGGGCACAAATTTAGTCCCCTATTGACGTTCTCTTACCTTGAGCTACATGGTAGAAGTTATGAGAGCCAAACTTTCACGTTATGTGTGGTAACTATTTCTTCTACCGGAAACCAAGATGAATTAATTACCTGTACCATCATTTTGTTTTATTTTTAAAATGTAATCCCAAAAGTATCCCTTTTTGTCATGAGAAAAAAAATGTGGTCCTAATTCCGTCCCCCATGAAAATCACAAAAGAAATTAAACTTTTAGTGGTTGGTTTGCAAGCAACAGTTTTATTCATATTAGTTACAGAAAATATTCAGAAAAGTAAACATACGTGGTTGAACATGGTGATGGAGTTCCACTTGTAATTATGGAAAGGTAAAAACAAAAAGTAGAAGTTACAATAGAAAGATATGAGAAGTCTTTTTTCAGCATGAGGATTTAGTCATCCAAGCAAACGTTTCAAATAAATTGCACCACTGTCACATCCTTCATGAAGTCATGTAAAACATTGAAAGCAGTGGATCCATTTTTCGCCATGTCTATCTGTAGAATATTTTTTCCTGCAAAGTTGGACATTCAGCATCATCACCGTCCTCCTCACCAACTCGAGTCGGCATATGGTATATCAAAAGTGGAGGCACTGTCACTGGTCGTGTATGCTTTTGTTTTGCTGGAGAATTTTTTCCCGCTCTTCTGTTTGGCACTAGTTGGTAGCACACGTTTTTTCGAATGTCTTGAATTAATTATTTTGCCGTGGTTTCTTCGATATTCCTTTTATGGGAAGAGCTGGTGGTAACGGTTGCTGTACCTCTTCTCGTAAATGTTGATGTCTGGATCACTTAAACATTCCTGACGTTTTCAGGGCCGCTGGTTCTGGAGCTTCTTGCTTCTAGACGATTGGTCAGGTCCCAGTAGCACACATACGTGTTTTCAACGTTGATTTGAGGTTCATTTCGTTGATTAACCGTTATCGGTTAAAACAAATACGTTTATTCTTATATCATATTTCAACAAAGACGTCATTGCGTTGATAAGACGTTAATACAACATGTATTCAATACGTTATTTCCAACTATCGTATAATAGATTTTGTTTAATGCATTTTTTATTAATGTTATGTAATAAATATAAATAAAAATTAATTGAATGACACAAAGTTTGGGTACGTTGAAAACAAATTGAATTTTAAACAATATTTCAACGAAGTTAGAATTTCGTTGATACGACATTAATGTGACGTACTTTCAACTATCATGCATACTATGTCCTAGATTTCGTATCGTACTTGTATTTCTAATTTAATAGCTTAAACATTATAATTAAAAGCAGATACAATTAAAATAACTATATTTTTCATGTTTTCATTTACATATTGAAAATAGGTTGAATTTTAAACTATATTTCAGCGAACATTTAATTTCAACGATACAGTAAAAGAGTAGTGGCTTCTCCAGGTGGATTCTTGGATAAGTGGTCAACCTGTCGAGCTTCCAACGAGAAGTGCAGAATGTTCCTGTGTTCGAACCTTACAGCAGCCGCTTATTTACTGTTGGGAAATTAACACCGTATATCGTGATAAAGCAACGGATAAAATAAAACAAAATGTGTGTAAATCAATAGACAGCATTCATGCTCTGTTTTGGCCAACTAAACCCATTTCTTCTCAACCATTATTTAACGTCTAATAAACCGTTGAACAGGCGGTCATTTCGGTATAAATTTACAGCTTTAATATAACGTTTCGGTACTAACGTTTAATCCACGTATTTTCAACGTTTGTGTGCTACTGAGGGAGGACAGAAAGTATTATCGGGATTATTTGTTTCTTCTTTATGTTCGTCGCGGGACTGTGGATGGCCCACAAAATCCGCATCACTAAAAATATCCGGATTTTATGGAATAATTCCCGTTTTGCGAAATCCGTTGATAGCAATTTGTACGTACAGCACGCTCATATGCTTCACTGAGCAGGCTTGCTATCTGAACATTGCCAATTGTGCGACCACGGTGGTTACTCAACCAACGTTCAATGGTTTGAGCATAATACGGCTTGAACGGAACCTTTTTCATTCTGGACCATGACATAACTCATGTTTTGATTTGAACATCGTTACCTATTCAACTTTATTTTATTTTCTTAATCTTCAAAGAATTATTTTAAGTAATACTCTGTATTAAAAGAATAAAAACTTTGCATCTCTGTTTTTATGCAACCACGCATGGTAGTTTTTTTTTTTTCACAAAATTAAACTTCTGTAGAATATGTTAATTTGGAATTACACGAATCTTCCTTCAGAATTTCTTGCTACAAATTTCAATACCTGAACTTTCAACTTGTAACGCAGCCATACTTCACCATTCTCTTTTAGCTTTTTTTTTTTTCGTGATGAATAGGCAATTCTCAACATGTTCAGATTCCAAAATCCAAGCGTACAAAAGCAAGAGGACGATCAGATGTAAACGTGTTCGGAATATTGTGCACGTTATGTCAACTGTATGCAAACGTCTCTTATTCCTTTGCTTTTTTATTCATAATTGTTAAAAAAAAAAATTAAAAAAAGGAAAGAAACCTACAGACCTTGTAGTTATGGGTCGTTTTAGTAACCAAAAACTTATCCCATCTCTCTTCCATTAAGGTTTTGTTTTGTGCTTTCAAATTACACAAAGTTGATTCCCAGCCGAGCTTATGATCTGACACCTGTGAGCGGTCCTTTATTACCCTACACAGTACTGTTTAGATGAATAATCATCACCATCCAGGCTTGCGATGACATTCTCTCTCATTGATAACAAATAAATCAATAGTTCGTTCAATGTATTGAAGTTCGATGAATAATCTGACTCCTGTTGGTTAAGCAACCATGCATATTTGACAAAAATCACTCGGAAAATGGAATCTGTGTGAGATATCGTCTTGGCGCAAAGGAATTATTGTTACCTGCTGAAAAATCGTCAAATTTATGCACATTTCTGCCTACCTTTAGTTCAGAGAATTTCTGGGAATCCCCTAGTTCCTTTGGGGAATCCCTTGCGCAGCCATCGCACAATTTCGAAATACGCATTTTTGGATAGATAGGTTGGAAGTATTTGAGGGTACCTTGCCCCCGCAGTTCTATTGTTAATGCTATTGGAAATATCAAGCTCTAAATTCCATTTTCTCACGCTTTCGGCAGCCTGTAGCTCCGAAACTAAGCGGAATCGGATAAATTACAAAGACATATTTTTTCCTTATTTTGATGAGGACTTTTCGTTCATAGATTTTTGATAATTAATATCAATTGTCGCACTTCATATCTTCTTCTGTCATTCCTTCAGAACATGTTTGGCAAGCTCCGACTTCGGAAAAGTAGGAAAAGACAGGGAAGGAGGAAATTTCTGGCCCGAGTGGGTTAAAAATATTAAGAAAAAAGGAAACTACGGAGTAAGGTGAAATACACAATAGGATCACAGGGTGTATTGTACGTAAATGGGGCGGAGGTGGGACAAATTGATTTTTTTATATCCCAACATTCTTGAATAAGGTTGCATATGATGAAGTTCCAGCTAAAGAAAACATTCCACATTAAATTTAATTTGTAAGAAACATACGCTGATTTTAATAAAAGGATCTGAAATAAGGTGGCTGAGCCAAATAACGCCACGTAGACCTTTAACGCCACTCTCCGGTGTTTTGGAAACGAGAACAGGGGGCAGGAATTCAGAAGTACGAATATGTAGGTAAATGCTCTCTCGCAGGACTGTCAGAAACAAATTACGCCAGTGATAATATAAGAGCTGCCATGACGTACACTTTGAGCTATGGTCTCGACAAAGAAGGTCGTTGTTAATTCAGGTGGGTACATTTTCCTTAAGTACACATCGATTCTGGGTCATAATCGCCGAAAGCCTTACCTACATTCTGTCAAGAAAGTACCGGGAATTGGTCAATAAAACACAAAATATGCATTATTCATCCAAATTTATTGTATCGCGTTCAAAGTAGGCTCCTTCCGAAATAATACACTTATGCCAACGAAGAATCCAATCACCAAAACATTTTTGAAACGCATTTTCCGGAATCGACTTCAGTACTCGCCGCGAATTCTCTTTGATGTCTGCTATCGACTGAAAACGGGTGCCTCAAACTGGTAATTC
Source organism: Lepisma saccharinum (assembly GCA_022664845.1). Classification (NCBI taxonomy): domain Eukaryota; kingdom Metazoa; phylum Arthropoda; class Insecta; order Zygentoma; family Lepismatidae; genus Lepisma; species Lepisma saccharinum. The sequence goes on along the minus strand of JAGDQP010002006.1, from coordinate 105,791 downwards.
GAGTTTTGAAAAGAGAAAAAAGTCGGCCGGAGCCAGATCAGGGGAATGCGGTGGTTGTTCGATAAGATTTGTTGAGTTTGTGGCCAGAAATTCGTTCACAATGATAGCCTTGTGAGATGGTGCGTTATCGAGGTGCACAATACATGAGTTTTCTTTCCACAAATCTGGTCTTTTTCGACGAATTTGCTCTCTCAAACGCCGCATAACGCTCAGATAATATTCTTTATTTACTGTCTCACCTTCTGGCAAGAATTCCGAGTGCACAACACCGCGATAATCGAAAAAAAACTGTCAACATCACCTTCACTTTTGATCGACTTTGAGGTGCTTTTTTCGGTTTCGGCTCAGTTGGAAGGAGTCATTCCGAAGTTTGTTGACTGGTTTGCATGTCAAACTCGTAAACCCATGTCTCATCACCATTTACAATGCGTTTTATGAATGTGGGGTCGGAATTGACTCGTTCTAGCATGTTTTCAGCGACCCTTACACGACTGAGTTTTTGCAGAAAATTCAGGTCTTTCGGCACTAGCCGAGCGGCAACGCGTTTCATGCCAAAACAATCGTTTTAAATGGTACGAATTGATTCGTGAGACACAGAAATTTTAGCGGCTATCTCTCTCAGACTTAAACGACGATTTTCATTCACCATTTCCTTTACTTTAGCGATGTTAGGTTCAGTTGAAGACGTTAATGGTCGACCTGAGCGAGGCAAATCTACCACATCTCGACCGCTTTTGAATGCACTGTACCACTCATACACACGTGTTTTTGATAAAGTCGATTCACCGTAAGACTTATGTAACATTTTCAGCGCTTTGGCACGCGAAATTCCATTTGCAATGCAAAATTTAAGACAGATTCTTTGTTCGATATTTTTATTCATTGTAAACATGGCACACACACACTTGAGATGAACTGACAAATGGAGCACTGTAAACAAACTAAATGACAGATGGCGCTCAAACTCTGCGTGGGCATAGAGGGTAGTTGTGCTAACGTAGCGATAAGAAGAATTTCAACACTCCCTTTAAGTGGGCTTTGTAAATGTACAATTCCCGGTACTTTCTTGACAGAATGTATATCAAAAGAATATAATGTCTTGTTGTTCCGCAAGCACAAGAAACTACCGAAAATGTTGTAATGTGTAAGAAAATGAGGTGATAATATGATCGCCTGCGTGTACCCCAAAAACGCAACAGCGAATATCTTAATAACTGAGCACCATGTATACTTTTGTAATTTACACATTTATAAGCATTTTCGTATTTTCTAGATTAAATAAGAAAGCGTTTCTGAATTTCTCTAATAGCGAGAGTTATTATTGTGAAGATAAAAAATACCACTAACTGCATGAATCTCCACTGAGTGTGTGGTATATATAGGCCTATTTGTAGTCAGCAAAGTGCCTGAGCATTGTGCTTGTTTTCGTCGCTTTAGTTTACAAGCGAAACATTTCCTATTATTTAGGATAATGTAAAGTATGTGGGCAAGTTTCCATTCAACAAAGAGAGTGGCGTTATTAGGAACCTATGTTCCTTATAACGCCACAATGTAACGATTTTTTTTGCAATTATCCCCCCCCCCTTTTATTGTACACCAATCTTTATATCACACTTCTTGTATGTAGGGCACTTAAGCACGTTTTCACACAAGCTGTTTTGGACTTCTAACTACAATGGTTCACTAGTTACATCAGATATGCATTTAAGGTGGCGTTATTTGGCTCACCTAGCTTACTCTAATTAAAATTATTTATATTTCATTTGTAAACAGTTCTCTTCTTGTCCTGTATCTCACTCGTAGGAAGTGGTCATGTATCCACCATTTCCACTGTTTCCCGCTCCAGTAATAGTACGCTATACTATCACGTTAGATGTTCATATCATGTACTGTTTTATGCACATATTCATTTGGGATTAAAAGCAAAGGGATGCAAGGCATTTTACAATAACAAAAATATATCAAGTTCATCTTTCTGATATTTACAATAAAAAAAGAAAATCAAGTTTTATGATATTTTACGATAGAAAGGAACTTAAGTCCAATTATATTTTATGACATTTTATAATACTAAATAAGTTTATCTTTCAGTGAAGAACACTAACTTTATTTAACAGAAAATATTTTAAAATTTCTTACAAGCACAAACACTAAGGTTTAATGAGTCTCTGTACAAATCATGAATATGGTACGTTCCATTTATCAAGTGCTATGTTATAAGTTAAAGGTATACATGAATATTTTTTTCATGCTTTCAAATGTCACTTGCATCTCATTGCTGTGATGATGGTGGTTGTTCTGTCCAAAGTCAGTTCCTGATCCGAAAATCTCTGGGTAAGGTGAACCGATGGTGGTTTGCCATTGCTTTAAATCGGATGAAGATTACGTCCTAAGGACGGGACCTACAATTTAACGTGGGCTCCGAAGCACTTGTGTCCCTACTTTGTTTTACCTCTGATTTATACACTAAATGTAGATTTTTTTTACCTGGGGTCACGGCAGTTTAAGTGAGTGGTACCTCTATCTCCTCTGTGGCTGTAGATCTTGCCTAGCTCTGTTTATCCTACTATACGTTGTATATTAGCAATTAACAGTCTTTTTAGATCAGTGAATGAGTTTCATGTTGTTTTACTTACTGGAATAAATCTGATAATATTTATGACAACATACAATAAAAAATAACAGATAATTCTGGAAATGTATTTACAACAATTCAAAAGGAAGTTAAAATTTAGGGAACGAAGTAAAAAATGTAGATGTAAGGAGCAGATTGCTTTCACGAACGATTTGTACACATATTTGTCAATATTTTTTTTAAAAAATAATATGGCAAGGTGCAATGACTGGCTTCTCGTAATAATAATAGAAAAGTGAACGACATCTGTTTTTTTTATTTTTGCAAACAAAAGAAAAATTCCTTCGATTTGCTTATATACATTAGAGGTAACATAAAGAAACTATAAATATGCATATATTACTTTTTTCTTCAAATTCTCACAATTTATTTCAAGACATTTTTCTTCAAGGAAAAGAAGCACCAAAATCTTAAAATGACTCATCAAAATAAAATATTCTTAAAAAATCATTCAAAATTTCGTCTGTCTACAATTTCCTAAAAGAAATATATATACTGTATGTATAAATATGCATTTGTTTTTAAAAAAAAATCGTTTTCTTTCCATGGATAAGCCGGGTTGAAGCTCATCAGATTGATTTCTTTATTTTATTTTAAATAATAAAACAAACTTTGTACTGACCTTAAATATGGCTGTACCTTGTTTTCAGAAGGCACAAATTGATACATAGCTAACAATTATATTTCGGTTAAAGTACCATTTTAACAAAAGATGGCGACACTATTGAATAATACTTAAGTTCGCAGAAAAAAACTTTTCGTCTTGTATTACTGTGTCAAATTGTCGCAGTTTATTTTTATTTCTATAGAAGGTCTGCATGAATGGTAACGGTTACACCATTTGACAACCACACTTAACAAAAGAAGAATAAAAACACTCATACATACACACTTATAATGAAACAACCACTTGTACCATTTTTTTGCTTTCTCCGAACGAAAAAAAAAATGCCTTTCATTATTCTTTTGTATAAAACCCATATTGCACACCCGACAAAGCGATATGTAGAAAACTATAAAGTAGAACACTCTTGTCTTTTTATATGGTTCTCACGTCTTTGTGGTCAAATCGAGAGGAGTTGAAGGCTTCGTCTCTTCCTTCTCCCTTAGTTCGTCTTCTAGAGAGTCTGAGGAATCATTGTCGTCATCATCTAAATCGTCCTTGCCTTTTAGATGTATATCACTGTCATCATCCTCATCACCTTCATCTGAAAGATTATGTAAAGAGCTGCTACTACCACCCTGTTGTTCCTGATTAGCTTGTTCACGCATACCTCTTACTGAAAGGTCCATTGGTTTGTCCTGAACTGGCCCTAACATTGGTAAAGACACTAATGGTTTTGGACTTAAAGAAGACGAAGGAGGTCCTTCTCCTCTAGATAAAGGTTTCGGAAGTTCTCGTAATACTGGCGGTTCTGAATGACAATCTCTTTGTTCACACGAACTAGACGACGACGAAGAGGAAGACAGTCGAGGAAAAGATGCTGGTTGTTGACGTGTTGGTGATGACGCGGATGAGGACGCTGCTGCCGCTGCAGCAGAGAAATACGGGAATAAAAGATTTTGTGGGTTTCGCACTCCGGCTGCAAAGCCAGCCATGAAAGGGTTAGGAAGAAATGGTGACAATGGTACTGGTTGAAGAGCACTTAAGTCTGGAGGAACAGGCACTTGTAATGGCAGTAGAGGATTTCGCGCTGCCCACAAAGACGCAGCAGCATCTGCATTATAAGGAAAGTTTCTCACCAGAAAATTATTGTTGTTATGACTGTTGTTGTTATTATTGTTACCACCACTGGTCATTGTATTGTTGCTTGACACGTTAACACCACTACGAGATCCTTGTGAATGTTTTTCCACAGGGCTACCGGACATTGGTAATGGCACACACGATACACTTGCGACTCCATCACCACCACCGTGTTTATCACTACCGTCAAACAATTCTGAGTGGTGGTGATGAGGATGATGTTGTTGAAGCATTGTTTTTTTCGCGACACCATTCCAAGGACCTTTAACCATTTTTTCAAGTCCTTCACCGAAGACACCAATGCCTCCTCCACCTCCACTACCACCCCCACTCCCACCCCCACCACCTCCAGACTGGCCACTATTCTGTTCCTGAAGTAGACAGTGGATCTTAAACCAATTAGATCGACGTCCATATCGAGAACCACTTTTCGACATCCCCACCATAAGACACTTTCGTAGACGACATGCTTTGCAAGATGTTCGGTTCTTTTTATTGATAACACACTGGCCATTGTTTTTGCAATCTTGGATTGTAGATAAGTTGTTGTAAGTTCGTCCAAAGAAAGACTGAAAAAGAATAAAAATGAATTACTTAAAAAAAAGAAATAGTTCACTAACACAGAACTAGAAAATAACATTACTATATATATATATATATATATATATATATATATATGTCATATTGTATTAAATGTACGAGACAATAGAAATTTAGTGAAAGAGAAGCATAATAAAATATCATTGGGAAAACAAATATATAGATATTTATATTGAGATAAGGTAGGCCTATACTTATTAGAGTGCTCAGGGGAAGATGAAGAATAAAGTGCAACTTATTATTAGGGAAGATTAATCGTAGGCTAACGCAAAAGATAAAGGGAAAGAAAGATAGGGACAAATTGGACAGGATTAACCAAGTCTTGAAGAACCTGCCACATTTGGTAGTACATGAATGATGAAGTTTCATCGATGGTTATGATTTTTATAGACAGGTTCGTCGCCAACGTGAACCGGTGGGAGTTTACCATTGTCTTTCATTGAATATAGATGACGTCATAAGGATGAGAGCTATAGTTTAAAGTCTATTCATAAAGCATTACATTCAATGTTTCTTCATCCGGAATCGAAAATGGAAACCTTGATTATGATGTGACGAAAGAAACCAGTCATCCACGATTACACTCACTGTTAACTTTTTTTTTTTCGAAACATACCTGGAAAAACCCAATTGTAGTTGCCTGGAAATTTCCAGGAAATTTCTAATAAATAAAAAGATTATTTAGTTTTCGGGAATGTTGGGAGTAAAAGAAAGAAAAAGTAGAAGCTTCAAGCGAGATTTAAACACGAGTTGTCCAGTCAGAAACCCAGTGTCTTATTGATTGGACTGAACTGCCAGTGATAAAGCATTAAATGAAAACAAACAGTAAAGGGTCAGAAATACGTATGTTGTCCAAAGTCAAAAAATGTAAATGAAGTCACTTCCACGACTTACATTAAATTTTAAACACTTTGTTTATTTGTCAATTAGGAATCACAATTCCCATTCACTGTTTTATTTCCCATTTCTGCTAAAGTGCGTGATCAAAATGGCGGCAGCAAATACTTGATCAAAATTACATACTATATTTGGTTACGATAAGGAACAGTTTTCTCTCAATGCGCATGTGTGAACATCAAACGAACTGAAAATTGAGAACTTCTAGTTCCAAGATTACTGAAATTATAATTTATCCCAAACATTACGGTACTAAATGTATCAAGACCCTTTCCCCAAAATTTTTAACAGTTAATTTTCCTTTCAGTGGTTAAATAGGCAGCGGTTGATCTTATATAATCCTACATGCCTTCCATAAAAACATGAATACATTTGACAAGATTTGTTTAGAAGGTACAAAAACTGAAAGTAAGAAAAAAACAAGTTTGAACGAAAACTGTTTCCGTCTTCCTATATTTAATAACAGAATTAAGCCCAAATGTAAAAGCAGTTTAATCCCTCATAAATATAATAGAAACACAGTTGATTGCTCCTTTAAGTACCAAAGAAGTAGGTAAAATAATCAAACTGAAGTAAGGTTTGTTATGCCTAAATTCTGCAATACATTAGCGCTATCTAGTGGTGATTAGAACTACTACAAAATGACGGAAGACTTGAATTTACACTATGATAATCAAACTTATTTTCAACTACGAAAATAACTTATATTAGTGCCGAAAACGATAGGTCCTTCAAGGTACGTCACATCCGATCTTCCACTTTAGTCTTTGTTTGCATGTACACTTCGCATCAAAAGAATTGCGACAGCGAACGCCGTGCAGCTAGGCAACCCAAATGGCACCTTCTTATCCCATAATCGTGTCTGGTAAACAGACCCCCCCTCTTTCTCCTTCCTTCGTCACATACTAAAATCAGCAAACATCATGAGCACGTTTTTTTTTTTTTTTTCAAAAAAAGACATGTACTAGTATCGATAAAATGAAAGAATAAAAGCGAGACGAATAAATATACGGTTGATGCAGGGAGAAATTTAAACACACAATGAAACATTGAAACCGATGAATGTCTGTTAGACAGAGATATGAGAGAGAGAGAAAGAGAGAGAGAGAAGAAGAAGAAGAAGAAGAGGAGGAAGTAAAGATAAAAATATGGAATTTAAACGTAGAAAAAAGGCTAAGTTCAGTTCCCACACTATAGAACTCACTTCCAACAAATCTAACAGCAAGATAGAAGTGACTTTTGGACTTGATATTTGTTCTTCGAATATATAGCTCTTCGAATATATAAAGGGTGCTTCAAAAATTCATTAAGTCACTTTTAAAATGGAAACCAAACTTGGTGGTCAGATTAAATACTCATGATTTCCAGTGAAACTCCAGAGTTTTGTGACACATCTAGGATAATATCAAAAGTGTAATACACATGCTTTTTTTTGCGCGGGGTTCGGTTGCAAATTCGGTGAAGCTTATTAAATATACTGGTTCGGAATACTTTGTAATCAGGGATTCTGCCAGGAGTTTCAGATTGGGGTGTGTAAAGTCAAAATTGGGAGGATGGACTAGAGTTTTGCACGGTTTCTATCAACTTTTGTCCGCAAAATGTTAAAGTTCGAGGTAGTCTCCAGAATCTGGGGTTGACACCCTCACAGGGATTGGGGTCTGGCAGAATCACTGATTGTAACAAACCCAGTAGATACCATAGGCCATACCTTCTATTCCAGACTACGAATGCAAAGTGAACATAAAAAGAAAATGTTCTTTATAGAAAGTTTTTCTATAAATACAAAACCAGTCAGCTTCATCGGAAGGTAGGAACACTGGCAATTACTTTTGGCAACACTGAATGCATGTGATTGCTGCTAAGCAAACCTTTGTTACATCAGGGGGCGATAAGTGACGAACACCTAAGATAAGGGCAAGAACGTTATATTTCCCACTGGACAGAAAACCTAACAATTTGTTCGTCACTCCTGTTATACTTTAATATACTGTATCTATTAAGTATTTAAAGGTTGCTAGCATTTGCCCACTTATGACTTAACATTCAACGAAGGTGACCTAAAGTAAAGAATATGGTTTGATATCTTATCCACTTATATTCACCATATATTTCTAAAGATAGAAATAACGTAAGCCAGGCCAAATCAATGTGATCCAATCTTATTGAACGTAATCTAACACATGTAATTCGTTAACATTGAAATAAGTAATGCAAAATCCAACTTCAACCATAATCGTATTGATATCTTATTTATAAATCAGATCAGTTGTTGACATTGTTATACTAACCGAATTCTTAAATACTCTGCGTTCCATAAATATTAATTCTAAGCAAATTCATTATTTTACCTTTTACAGAATAATGTTTAAAACATATTTCAGAAGCATCCGGAAAATCAATAGACGTCTCTTTAGTATACGTCGGGCCTTCCATTTGGAACCGTATATGAAGCAGTTACAGGTGGTGTCTGTTAAGGTGATTTGCACCACGTTTAATAAAAGAAAATATCCAACCTAGCTTTTTCTAAACCGTCGTCGTTGGTCGCTTTCGCTCACTCGACATATTGTCTGTGAATTTTGTAACAAAACATCAATGGTGATACGGAAATAAGCAAGTCACTCTGACGTAATATTACCATGATTCCGATTCATGAAACTATGACTTATATCATTTGAAAAAAAATCAAGCCCGACGTAAGCTATAGTAATACCTCTATAATCCTTCAAAGCACTATATTATCTCTGAAAACGTATTCAAGATTCGTTTCTTACTTATGTCGAACATCGGAATCCATTTTATTTCCAAAGCAAAATCATTTTCTTTCTGTCCCTCTTCTTTTATTGTTAATCGCATTCTTTTTTAATATTTAGACCTAAAATTTTAAATCAAATCTCACATTCTAACAACTCCCTCACCACTTTCCCCTTACAATCCTCTCGCGTCGACTACAAAGACAAATAAAGGCTCTATCAGAAAGTCCACCATATTTTGGGGTTAGGTCAGAACCCCCAACGGTCAGAACCCCCACACAAACGGTCAGAATCCCCACAAAACCACCAAAACCCCCAAACCCACAAATGGTCAGAACCCCCAACGGTCAGAAACCCCAAAATTAAAAACGGTCAGAGCCCCCACACAAACGGTCAGAATCCCCAAATGCGAAAACGGTCAGAACACCCACACACATGGTCAGAACCCCACACATGGTCAGAACCCCACACACATGGTCAGAACGCCCACACAAATGGTCAGAAGTCCCACACAAACGGTCAGAGTCCCCACACGCATAAACGGTAAAAACTCCCATAAAAACGGTCAGAAAACCCAAACTTGAAGACGGTCAGAAGACCCACATGACCAATGAGATCCCAACGCAAACGATGAGAAACACCACACAAACTGTCAGAGCCCCACACAAAGTGTCAGAGTCCACAAAGGCAGAAACTGTCGCCAGAAGTGTTAACTGTCGATCAACCCTAAAATTTAGAAAATTATATTTCAAAATAAAATTAGCAATGTAATAAATAAAAAGTAAACATTCAGAAATGTTTTTGATATTCAATTTTGGTAAACGTGTTATGGGAACACTGACGGTGGCAGATTTCTTCGTTTGTGTGCCACGATAGCGATGGGCAGAACTGGTATTTTCTCGTAGCGGTAATAGCAGTATTTGCTATATGTAAATGTTTGTTTAAAATAACAGTTTAAACTACTTTTTTTTAAAAAAAAATTTTAACTTGCATTGTGACCATGTGACGATCATGGCATATTAGTGTGACCGTGCACACCGTTTGAGAATCACTGTTATTATAAAACTAGTCAACGTTGGGCAGGCATAGTACAGGGTTTTTCGGCGATCCAATTGTAACTTTGAGTAGACGTGACGCAGAATTAATTATACTCGAGTGGATACATATATGAAAGCAAAAGGGAATATAGATATAAACTTTTTACAGAGGACGAAGGTAAACTCCCGATTTAAAAACGCACTATAAATAAAATTTAAATCATTTCTAATTTTATATTTTTCTGTGAGGTTGGCCCCAAATGAATTACCATAACAGGCAATTAAAACTCATTGACCTACATTGCGTAGCATATTACAAGCAGTTGTTCTAGCTATGAATTTGGTTCGGAACTCCTACAAATGATCGAAATAAAAAAATATATAAATTATTTTTCTATACTTTTCATTGTGTTTTTATGTCACTTTAATTTGCTATTTTTAAGGCATAATACGTTTAATGAGTGTATGTATATTCCCAAACCCAGGGTTGGGTGTCAATTGCCCCCTAACCCCACAAACGGCGCCTCTGGTTCTGTTAATAGTAATGGAAGTATCAAACTCTAAAGTTAATTTTCCCAAACCTGCATTCCCTATAGAGACGATACAAAGCATTTGTGCACCCTTAATGGTTTGTAGCTTTTTTCTTATATTCATGTCAGGAATCTATTGACGTGGTTTAGTAGAATTAGTACACAAATTGAACAATTTTGGTTTTACTGCTATTATATGTCCTTGGAGGTGTTTCTCGTAATTCATAGTGTTCTTTTGAAGGTAAACCTAAAATTTTGGCACAGATTGGGTAATGTTCCTTCCCCACCAGTAAATTCAGGTTCCGAAAATTACGAAAAATAGTTTCCTGACAGTTATAATTCGAACTACTATACCAAATCCTAACAGCAGTCCGCCACTTTCGCGCATATACTCCTTACACACATGTACACATATCTAACATGTAATACTGCACTCATAACAGGCTACAGGTAGCTAACATAACGTCTTAAAGATGTTGGGAATAAATAACTACAATCTAAAAACATTTTTTAAACTGTTATTTTAAACAAATATTTACATATAGCAAATACTGCTATCACCGCTACGAGAAAATACCAGTTCAGCCCATCGCTATCATGGCACACAAACGAAGAAATCTGCCACCGTCAGAGTTCCCATATCACGTTTACCAAAATTGAATATCAAAAACATTTCTGAATGTTTACTTTTTATTTATTACATTGCTAATTTTATTTTGAAATATAATTTTCTAAATTTTAAGGTTGATCGACAGTTTAATCTAACACTTCTGGCGACAGTTTCTGCCTTTGTGGACTCTCACACTTCGTGTGGGGCTCTGACAGTTTGTGTGGTGTTTCTCATCGTTTGCGTTGGGATCTCATTGGTCATGTGGGTCTTCTGACCGTCTTCAAGTTTGGGTTTTCTGACCGTTTTTATGGGAGTTTTTACCGTTTATACGTGTGGGGATTCTGACCGTTTGTGTGGGGGTTCTGACCATTTGTGTGGGGGTTCTGACCGTTTGTGTGGTGGTTCTGACCGTTTTTTAATTTTGGGGTTTCTGACCGTTGGGGGTTCTGACCATTTGGGTGTTTGGGGGGTTTGGTGGTTTTGTGGGGATTCTGACCGTTTGTGTGGGGGTTCTGACCGTTTTTACTTTTGGGGTTTCTGACCTTTGGGGTTCTGACCTAGACCTCATATTTCTTTCTGAACATCTGCAACAAAAATCATACATCTCGAGCAATTTGAAGAGAGAAGCTGGTTTCTTTTATCGATCGAAGAAATATGCAAGATACATGTAAAATATGACTCAGTAAAAATCACGCCAATTTCATCCCCCTTTTCATCTACAACAATAAAGACGCATACAGAAAGAGTATCTATCAGCTGTTAGATTCTTTGTTCTTTACCATTTGAGATCAACAGTCATGCTTGAAATGATTTGGGGGATGATATATACTCCTCAAAATATGGGGGTAGGGGAGAGAGAAGAAAATGAAAAATTCTTCCCCCCGTTCATGTTCCGTAGGACATCCGACACATATCTATACAAAGCATATCAACAGTTCCTTCACGAACAATTCAAGGTCAAAATAATCCGCTTATATTGTTACGTGAGGATCTCTGACGTCAGAAAGCTTTTGCAAATATATGTGTCATTGGGCGTGTAGAGGTTCAAAGAAGACAGTATTAATAAACATGAACCATCCCCCCCTCCCCTTGGAACCAATGACTCGATTTACCCCGACATTCAACTTCTTATCAAATCACAGCATTCTTACTTACTTGAAATTAATGAAAGTTCATAAACAAGCACAAACAAGAAGGAATTTGCATTATTTTTCAGCTACAGATCTCATATTTAGAATTACTATTCAAACTATCAAATGCTATGTAATGGCAGATAATATTTATGTCAAGTTGATTTCAGCGCGTTGTGCCAGCAATACTTCCATGAACGATGTTCTTCATAGCTCGAATGGTGTCAAGTAACGACGAGAATAGTTTCTAATTCGTCTACAAGGTGGCAGTATAGTACTGCTGAAAGTCTTGCAATCAGTTCACTCTTATCATGGTAATATATAATAAACCTTAAACTGACCCGATTTATCCCGTGACTCGAATTCCCCCGACTTACCATGTTTGATTTGTTTTAGGTGCTAGTGTTAATTCTTAAAATGGAAAAAAGCAAATCAAATGAAAAGGACCTGCAAGTAGGGTTGTGCGATTTCCGAATATTAATACCAAATATCGACATCCATAACAAATAGAAATTTGAGCGATATGTTGAAAATCGAAATGTAAAACATTTCGATATCGAAAACCGTTAATAATCGAAACTCATTACAAATCGAATATGGTTGATATCGAAAAATCTTTCGAAATCAAATATCGTTCATGTCAATTCGCTTGAAAATTGAATGTCGATTAGATAAAAAAAAATCGTAGATATCTGATATCGATCAAATAAAAAAATCATTCCATATCGATATTCAAAATTCGATTTTTCTTTATTATTTTCATTTTCTAAATATCGATATATCGAAAAATCGCACAGCCTTTCCTGGGAACTCCAAATTTTGGTGTTGACCCATCATCGGAACGCAAAATGGTGAACTACTTGAATTCGAAAGTAGCTGACTCTGGTTTCAAAATCCAGACAAAAATGGCTGTGGGTTTGCTACTTGACACCTTCTTTGAACATAAACTGCCTAGCAGATCACCAGGGTTTCCGCCAGGATTTTCAGTTTGGGGGGTGTAAAATCAAAATTCGGAAGGTGTAAGTAAGTATAGCTTTGTACGGTTTCTATCGACTTTTCACAGCAAAAATTTTGTAGTTGGGGGTGGGTGGGTGTTGTTGAGACTATGGGGGTAAACACCACCATAGGGGCGGAGTCTGGCGTAATCACTGCAGGCCATACACCCCTATGTGGGCTGTTTCAGCCAAAGAGTCAAATTTAGTTCAGAAATATTACTGGTGGATTAGGAAGGACTCTTTTTCCGTATTTAGGAATACATTTTGGTAGTCACACTGGTTAACGTTTAAGATCAAGTAGAACGGCGTGGATTTAACGTGTCTCAAAGGACCTGCCGCTTCCCAAGAACACCACCATTAATCATTATTTCTGCCCAAAATTTGATTTAAAATAATAGTGACGTAAAAATTGGTACATTTTTGGTCTGTCATGACTATGAAGACGAGTATAAAGTGTACTGTATTTCCTTTCGCCGCATTCGGTAATTTTGACTTTTATAGCATTGAAAATAAACATTTTTTCTCCAAATCCTACCTTTGTTATCACACTCTACAAATTTGAAAGTAAATACAAAATTACATAAGTTTATAACATACAGGTTAAGAATATTGTTTGTAGATTTGAAAAATAAAAAGTTACGTTGTTTGAAGTTTACAAGTTTTTTTTTTTACCCCTGTAATACAGCAGTTAAGACAGGAAACTTATACCAGTGATTGCTATATTACTGCTTAAAAATTGTTATTTAATTTAAATTAAAAGTAAATTAAATATAAGTATCAATTATATTATCTGATTTGCTTAACAGATGGCCTGCTTAATATAAACAACAACACTGAGTGATTCTTATCATCAGGATTTACTAGTTTTCTGAAACTGAAACTCACTGTTATATCTATAAGTATAAATGAATTAAAATATTATTTTTATTTTGGTAGATTGTATCTTCATCTTTCGATTAAACTTCTCTTTACGATTTAAGTTTCTAGAAACTACATCTGTAACTAGCGTGTGGTCCCTGAAATCTCACAACCATGTTAAAGTTGGAATTTTTGGAAGGCAAGGTTTTATATAATTATCTTGCCCAAATAGAGTAGCAGGATTTGCATTTATAATGAATGTTCGGATTTCATGTTGTGTAATCTTTGTATTAATCGACCTATTAACTGTCCTCTCCGCCGACCAAGAACTAATCCATTTAAATATATGAATTTGTTGCTGCCTTACCTAAAAATGACCATTACTACAGAAACGATATGCTTACACAGGATAGCGTCATAGTTCCTTGATTAGAATATTATATATCAGTAAAAGTGTATCTTACTCCTAGTCAGTTAATAGGTAGTTACTATGGAAACACACTCATATCATCATGAATTGTATTGTCGTTGCTGGAATTATTATATTTCTTTCTTGTTTTTCAATGAACTTGAGAGTTCCGTAAACCATATAATTCAATTGAGTTTTTATTTATGTCCTTTAGGGAGGACAATATTAGAAGGGATCTTTGAGAAGTAGGTGTTTGTAATGAAAACTGGCTTGATCTTGCCCAGGATAGATCCCAATGGCGAACGTTTGTTACTGCGGCGATGAACTTGTGAGTTCCATAAGCCATAGAGTAAGTCAGGCATTTAAGGCTCAGGCTGGGATAGGGGAGGGAAAGGATTCGGGAAGGTGTCGGCCAGGGGCTGGGCCTATGTTGAAGGTGCCATTCCGGCATTTGCCTGAGGAAAAACGCTGGGAAAACCTCAGTCAGGATGATCGATAAGCCACAGAGTATATTTAGTAGAATTACACAGTGTTATGGAATCATTGAATGTGAATTTTTATTAATTAAGGCTTCTAGGGTACAAAATAATGGAAAAATGGTGGCAACGACAATCTTGTTCCAAGACGGCATAAGAGCATGGAGGTCAAACAGTTGGAGTATCTTTTGTGAATTTATTTTAAGGTCTTTAGGGAGTATCTTTTGTATGTTAATAGTTACAAATAGCTTTTACTAACGTAGCGTGAAGGGTCATGTTTTCATCACTATTTGCATAATGATTTAGTATTAATTGTATTAAAGTATTAGCTTAGTTCACTTTGGTGAAAATCACTATGAATATTAGTATCTATCTTGTTAAAATTAAAATGTTTCCTAAAATTATTCTTAAACATTAATTTTTATTTTTTTCTGGATTGTTGAACTAGCAACTTTTGATCTAAGCTATTCACGTCTCATGGATGTAATAACTTTTCCGGGAGAAGGATGGGAACGTGGCCACCAGAGTCCTAGTTACAGTACCTCGTGGAGCTCTAACCGGCGTTACTTCTCACTGCCGATCCGATGTCCACGAATTCACAACTGAACTACAAACCCAGTGGAAACTGACCTGTGCATTGCAATACTTTACCTATGCGATATTAGCTTAAAATGTACCAGGAAAATGGTGAACAAGTTTTGACTTTATTATGACTCAGGTCAGAATAGGGCAAGGGTCGAATACAGGAAGGACCTATATTGAAGACACCATCCCGCCATTGTCTTGGAGTGACTGAGGAAAACCCCAGACTGGATGCTGGGCCTTGAGACAAATTTTGGAGAGGAAATGGGAATAGAATGGGACGGTTCACCAGCTATTCATTGATTTTAAGAAAGCATATGATTCTATCAAAAGGGAGAAGTTATATACTATCCTGATACGATTTGGAATTCCGAAAAAATGGTTCAACTAGTGAAGATGTGTCTCAGAGATCCCATAATCAGAGTACGGATAGGTCAGATAGTTTCAAGATTCACAACGGATTGAAACAAGGCGATGCCTTATCACCACTACTGTTTAACTTTACGTTAGAATATGCGATTTTAAAAATTAAAGGGGACAAAAAGGGACTATCATTGAATGGTTTGAATCAACTGTTCGTATACGCGGATGATGTAGATTTAATAGGGGATGATATATGTGCACTACAAAGCAACACCGATGTTTTAGTAAAAGCGTGCGATGAGATAGGTCTACAGGTAAACATAGATAAAACAAAATACATGGTAACAAGCCGAAACACAGGGAATGAAGGAAATAAAATCATAAGAATTAGGGATGTGGTCATAGAGAAAGTAAACAAATTTAAATATTTAGAAGCATATGTAACAAGTAAAGATGAGGTCACGGAAGAAATAAAATGTCGCTTAGTATCGGGGAACGCATGTTTTTATTCAGTCCAAAAACTTCTACCATCGCGATTAATATCAAGGAAATTGAGATTGAAAATATACAGAACGGTTATTCTGCCGGTAATACTTAATGGTTGCGAAAGTTGGAGTACGACCCTAGCAGATGAACATAAATTAGGTGTGTTTGAAAATAAGGTTTTGAGAAAGATATACTGGCCGAAACGGGACGACATGACTGGAGAGTGGAGGAGAGTGCATAATGAAGAACTCCACGGACTGTACGATTCACCAGATGTTGTAAAAATAATGAAATCGAGACGACTAAGGTGGGCAGGCCTTTTAGCTCGGATGGGGGAAAAACGAAGATTATATTCTATCCTGGTTGGAAGGCTGGATAGAAGGAGGTCATTGGGAAGACCGAGACATCGTTGGGAGGACAATATTAGAAGAGATCTTCGAGAAGTAGGTGTTTGTGATGAAAACTGGCTTGATGTTGCCCAGGATATAATTCAATGGCGAACGTTTGTTACTGTGGTGATAAGCTTGCGAGTTCCTTAAGCGGAACTCTCATACAAAAGGATCCAGATTAAGTGACTAGGATATCTGTTGAAATTACTCTCATGATATCCAATTTAAAAAAGCTAAGGAAAATCATAGGAAATATCTCAGAATGACCAGAGCTCGAGAAATATCGAAGAATCATTTCGAAATTCGAATAATGTTCATACAGAAAAATCTAGAGAACCAAATTAAGATCACATCAACATATCGATTTTCCATGTTTCTTGATATCGATATTTCAATATTGATCGAACGATCGATACATGAAAATTTGCTCACCTCATTTCAAGTTAAACGGATTTCCGGTTGTCCAAACGTTGGTAGAGATCATACCAGCAAGTTTTGTTTGAATTTGAATGTATTTATTTATGTATTTGCCCTCTAAACAGGAAAAGGATGTAGGAAGGAGACGGCCAGTGACTAAGTTGAAGGTACCATCCCGGTATTTGCCTGGTGTAACTGGAAACAACTCAGTCAGGATGGTCGCCCGTTGAGATCGAATCCAGGACTTACCGAATGCAGAGTCAACGCTCTATCACTGAGCTAGGACTGATCAGTCCAGCAAGTTCCGTCAAGTTGTAAATTACGTACTCAGTGGTGTTGTGGCTAAGGTGGTCCGTGGATAGTCATTACAGAGGCGGTATAAAAGTTGAAACCCGACTTAACCTTTGGATTTGATCTATTCAGGATTTCCCTCAGTACAGCACTTGAAATAGCGGTTCTACCTGCAACCTTTCCCACCTGTATTCCCGGAAGATGTTCTCGCTGCGAAACACATCCCCCTAAATTGAGTTTTTTTAAGATTGCGTATATTTTACTGATTATTGAAAAATTAAAGAAGGGGAGCCAGAGCAATTTCTGAGGAGGTGTTTTGTGAGCGACCACATTTGCAACAACGCCATCATGTGCTTTCAAGGTCAAATGACTTCGAATAATATGTTTTTATTATAATAAATAATATCGCAGTATCTGTAGGCCCTAAAATGGGAAATGAATAATTAATTTATGAAAACTCTGTGGAAAATAAAATGATGTGTTGCTCTTGGATGTAAGACTAAAGTTATTTAGAATTTCTAATTCGTACCTTGCAACCTTCGCACGTGAACGCTCCAAAATGAAATCCAGCTGCTGGTTCTCCGCAAACTCTGCATAGCTGATTCATCTTTAAAAAAAAAAGGAAGAGAAAGAAAAGAGCAATTAGTAGCAAATTCTTATATTAAACTAATAAGTCTTGACACAATGATTCAAATCAATCAAGTTGAAAATGATAATAACTTTATTCATTCTGGAAACTAAATTTTCATCACGTAATGCCATTTACTCACCCCCGGGGTCTAGTCGCAACGTCTAGAATTTAGCATTTTCAAATAGAAAGCACGTGGGTTCGAGTCCACTAAGGGCCATATGCACAGTCAAACCCGCAGTTGCTCCGTCCACGCTGTCTGCCGAAGGGATCACTTTGTGTTGCTGTTGCACAGTGCTTGTCGATGAGATCCCTCGGTGGCGGTTGAGCCGTGGACTTGTTTAATAAAATCGGGTCCGCTACGTTTCGGCGCCGCCGTTTGGGCGCCACCATTTTGGCGCAGGCTACGTTTCGGTGCCAGTTCAGTTCGGCGCCAAACTCAGGAAAACGGAAATTATTAACATACCTTGTAACATAGTGATGTACTTTTTACTTTTACTGTCCCCTGACGACATTTGATGATCAATGAAGTACTTAAAACATTATTTCTTGTTCTCTGTTTCTAACTGCTTCTGACAAAGTTTTCAAGCATTATTTAAGTTGCACGGTCTGAGCCAAAGATGCCTAAAAGACTTAAGTAGATAGATCTTGTCTGTTTCTCATGTACAAGGGCGCTAATAAGATGTATTGCTTTCCTAATGTAAATAGAAAGTTTTTGTACCTAAACAAGAAATGCATAAGATAGGCTAAGTAGTGACTATTCGAGATGAAAAAAAATCGTCAATAAAGTCATTTTTGGGACTGCTTCTGACAAAGTTTTGGAGCATTATTAAAGTATCCTCAGCCTGAGCCAAAGATGCCTAAGGGCCACAAAAGGACAGGATGTTTCTCTCGTGTACAAGGGTGCTAATGAGATGGAGGTTCCATTCGTAATATAAATAGAGAAATTAGTTAAAATGGTAGTTCAACCTCGACCTGAGATTAGACTTCAACCTCGACTTCGCCGTCGGACTTGAACCTCAACCTCGAACCCTGCAGTTTAACATGACGTTCTTATCTGTTTTATATATATATAAATTGTTCCAAAGGTATGCAGAATGCATTGTAATTAAATATGAAATTTATTTTCTTTGAATATAAAATAATAAATTGCGCCAGGAAAAATTTTTTTTTTCCACGAAGTACGAAGTAAAAAACTGTGGTTTTATTGACGAAATTGTTTTTTTTTTCATCTCCAATATCCTCTACTTAACACACGTAATACATTCAATCGGATGATCTTATGTTAAAAAATGTACAAAACACTTGTAATTTACATGAGGAATGCAATATATGTAATTAGCACCCTTGTACATGAGAGAAACGTTCTGTTCCCTTCTGGCCCTTATGCATCTTTGTCTCAGATCCAGAAAACTTATATTTTGTTTCAAAACTTTGTCAAACGAGGTCCGATTGTGGATTTTTTTCTATATGTATGTTTTGAACATCAAATAACCTTTTAACTAATTCATTGATCATAAAATGTTGTCAGGGACCTCGTAAAAGTAACAAAAAAGAAACGTTCTGTTCCAAAGTAGCGAAATTGAAAAAACAGGTTTTTTCCTGTTTTTTTTCGAGCGACCAATTTTTGCGTTTTTTTTAAACACTACTTCTGTCGCATCTTATGGACCAAGTTTTTAATACCTCTTTAATACAATAGTTTCCCTGGTGTGATTCTTTGGTAAAGCTCTGGCGCCGAAACGTTACGGCGCCGAAACGGAGGCGCCGAACTGATCGGGTCCCAGTAAAATCGACCCCCAGCGAGTATAAAAAAACAATGCAAACGCAAAGTGATTCCGTACACGTAAGAAGAGGCCCATATATATTTTTTTTAATACAGGGATAATATAAGAACAAAGGGAATGTAAAGTTACCAATGCATCATATAATAAGGAAAAAACTTTGGTAAACTTTATTTTTTTATGGGCCAGTTTAGTAACTTTGGACTTCAGCCCCTCACGATTTACCTTTAGCTGTTAAGTGTTAAAATCCACACCCATGCCCCTGCCGGGACTCGAACCCGGGACCGTTGAGTCGATAGCCTACCGCCGCAGACCGCTCGACCACCCGGCCGGCTCATATAATAAGGAGAATTTGCTGATGTGCGGTGGAAAATCGCTGAAGAATATCTCTAATGAAGAAGTAACAAGAAGCTTTAACCATGTTATCAGAAAAAAAAGAACAACAACATTGATCTTTAATTAGGTATTGGTATTCAAATTTGTAAAAAGAGAGAGAACATAAAAAAATGTATGTTAGGAGGAGAAATCAGAGACTAAATGGAACTGATTATATTACAGAAAGGGCATTGCAATCGTATTAACTGTGCTGTTAGGAAGAGTATTTAAAAATAATATCGAAAACTTCACCATAATCACTTCATGGTCCTTTTAGTTTTTCATATTTGATTAAACCTAACGGAACCTATCTCAGCCACCGTAGCGTATCAAATTAAGCCAAAAGAGAAAAATATGAAATTACATGGAAAAATTAAGAGTAAAAATTTATAAAGTTAATAGAATGGACCATTACCTAATATCCCAACCTGACATTTTTCTAACAGGGCTTCGTTTGCTCGCCTTTAATGAAGGTACCAGGATAGAAAGTCCGGGGATCTTTAATAATTCATTTGCAAAAGTCTGGGGCGTTGACTTAAGTTTTTATGAATGAAATAAAGAGTACTGCTAAAACTAGGGGAGTATTTTCAGTTTGTGTAGTGTAAAGCCAAAGTTTAGGGTTGTAAATAATTTTGGGCAGGATTTATATTGATTTTTTTTTAACAATAAAGATATTAAAATTGGGAGGTGCTCGACGATTTGGAGGGGGTTACACCACCCATTGGGGAGTCTGATAGAATTCTTGCTAAGGTAGATTCTGGGGTCTTCATCACCCTATGCTCGGCATTATCGTAAGGGCCAACTGCAAAGAACTAGCGTAGCATATGTTTAATTATTTCAAGTAAACATTTTCCTTTTTTTTTTCATATATTCTGAAACATTAACACAACATGTAATTTCTCACTTTGCAGTAACAAAAAAACTAAGTTTTTTTTAAAAAATAAAGCAAAGCTCATCGCTAGGACTACTCGAGATATGTTTGGCACTCAAATAGCTATTTACGTTAACAAGCTGCGAACTAATGGTGTAATATATGTACCAGAAACTCATTAAAAAAATAGCCATAATTCGTTCGTTCGAGAGAGAGAGAATAGTAAATTCCTCGCCCGCAGGACCACAAGAAAGGGCTCCTAGCTATCCTAAGCTACTTTCGTCCTTATGACATAACATATAATTAGTTTGGAGAAACTATTATTTGGCTAAAGAATTGGACTTACAGCACCAGATATCAGGTCAGACCCACCCAAAACAACCAAGAATTCGGTGGGATTGATGTTTTCGAAAATTGTCTTCAAATTTGTCTGTATAAATAACTGTTTTTTAACTGCACAGGAAGTGTACAAAATGTATACAAGAGTCAATTTACTTTTAAATTTATGTAGAAAATTATTTCTTAGGTTGGAATTGATTACTTAGGTAAGAAAGGATTAAGATAGAGGATAACAGTAGTAATGAAGTAATTTATGGGTGTGTTATCGAGGTTATTTGTGCCATCTTCTTTGCTTCTAATAGGTGTCAAACTTGCTTAAGTTTGAGAATAATTAATTATGAATATTTTGGAGTTTTTCAGTTATTTTGCTTTGTCCACTGTGTAAATTCTGTTTCGGTATTTATTTTGTGAGATTTCTTTTTTGTAAGGTTTATTTTTTTTTATGTTACCTTTCTTGAATTTGGTAAATGGTGGCTTTCCTGCGTAAATATGTCCTTCCTTGACTGTAGAATGTTCAATCTAAACTGGAAGATTTCTTCAGATGCAAGATTAATAACATTAGAAATTTTTGCCAAAGAGTCTTTGTCCTGTGGAATGCCTAGTGTTAAAATAGTGGATACCCATCTAGTTATCTTATCTAAACATTCCTTCAAGATTTGATTGATATTATTTTTAATATTTAAGCTGGTACAATTATCAGTTTCCTGAAGAATTTCTGTTTGTTGCATTACTTAGTTTTTCTAATTTTGTACTCCCAATTCAGTCACAGTTTTTACAGTGTATGATCTGTTGCATCTTAAAAGTCAGAACATGGAGCCCATTCCCATCCCATGCCTCTAATGAATCTAATCCCTCACTCTTGCACACCAGCTCACACTCCACCCCATTCCACTACTTCGTTACTACTGTTAACCAGTCCTTCACTTCTCCGCTTTAATTCGCAAAAGATGCGGATTCTATACGCATAATCTCCATGTATTTACGCGCGCAACGCGTTTTCTCACGTTTAAAGAACTAATGGGAGCCAAATGTTTGGATGCTCTGAAAGTATTTATCCTAAACTTTATATTAACGAAAAATCAGAGCTTGGCCTCGCTTGGCTTTTTTGTGCGTCTCGATTAAATTGGAAAAAATAATCCAAATATTTATATTAGCTTTTCGATGTTGTACATATATTCCCAATTAAAGATATGATTCCACTGCAGCCAAAGTAGAAAACCTACCATATTTTACATAAATTATTTGCCTGAATGTCAATTGCAGACAGAAACTGTACATAACCGCATTCCAAAAATATTGTCAAAATGGACAACTTTAAGCGCGCATGGACTTATGAAGAACTCATGGGTTTCAGGATTGCAAACGAGAGTGTCTATTGGATATTTAACTACAATACAAGATGGCTTTCGAATTTATTTGTTTAAATTTGAATTAGGGAATTTTATCCGTTTTTTTTTTCAATTTCGTCCCACTGTACAGCGGGAGCTCCTCGACACCTGGGGCCCGGGGTGGTGACCCCGTTCCCCCGGCCTTGCGCCGCTACTGGCCAGAAGCATTCTGTTCTGAGAAATTAGAGACATTAATATGGAAATAGCGCATAGAAATAGTAAAATGTTTTCTGAAATGAGAACTCAAAGTTAGTTTCTAGCAGTTCTGCAAATCAAAATATTTTTTTTTAGTTGAGCTATGTACTGTTTAATAGGAAATAGTTACTTTAGCTCGTTCTAAGTGCACTGGAATTAAGAAAACAGTGATACCCATGATTACCTTTTCCTTTCAGATACCCACCAATTATATGGGCTTGTGAACCATCTCCACTGCCTACGACAACAAATGGACCAGAATCTTTCCACCGTCACTACAACAGCCAGTTTTATTCTAGTGCACCCGATGCCCATAAGGTAGTATCAGTGCTGCTTGAAATACAATAGGAAACATGTTTGAAGATAGTTTTGATGCGAAAAGGTGATTCGAAACCATATAGACAAGAAGAATGCAAAGGAGGGAACAAATGATGAAATTTTGCAGGTGCTTCCAAATTTCCACGGACTGCGAAGTTTCAAGAATGATTTTTTTTTAAGTTGTAGGACACAAGTTTCAAGGACGAAAGTTGTAAAAATTGAATTTTGTGTATCTAGCAGAAATGTAATATAGTAAACAGTAGCTTAAAAAAATGTTGTTTTTTTCTTCATATCTTTCATATTTGTCCTTATTCTCCAAGGTATTGCAACTCTGTATCTTGAGATTTGGCAACGTCGCATCTAAAAACTGTGCGCAGCTCCAAGATTTTATATTTTTTCTGACCTGTTGTCAATCAACTACAGATTATCATAGATCTTTGGTGGAAAACTGTGCGCAATCGAGGTGCACCGCTCTATTAGACGTAGATTTCCTAGCAAAATTTCAGCGTAGGTTTCGATATGATCTCATTGACGGTCTCCTTGTTAGGTAAAAAACGAAGTTTTCAGTTCAACCCAAAAAATAAAATGTAAATTTAAGCCAATACTATTTTCATGAGAGCAATTCTTCATCACGACGTAGAATTCAATTGTACAATCTCGTATTCAAATTCCAGATTTGCTAGTAAAGTCCATACAATTAATTTGATCGAATTCCAGATTTGCTAGTACCGTCC
>JAGDQP010002006.1:57435-81950 GCA_022664845.1 Lepisma saccharinum | reverse complement strand
CATACAATTAATTTTATCGAATTCCAGATTTGCTAGTACCGTCCATATAATTAATTTTATCGAATTCCAGATAAAACTTGAAAATTTTATTGAGACAGATAGCAAGTTGTGGGGGAAAACAAGAACCTGATTAAAATTGCTAATTTCATCTCGGATGTGTAAGGTGGATGTAAGTAGCAATTAGAAGTTGCGAAGTTTATATATTAAGCTTCCATGGAACACCTTATCAAAAGTATTCTGTATATCAAATGGAACTATAATTGAAGGTTTATTCTTATTGTACAGTTTGGTGATTATTGCCACTGATTTGAAAAGGTTGCCATCCACGTTGAAATTTTGTCTGCAGCCAGTTTGAATATTAGGTAGAAGATTGTAATGAGTAAAGGCAATGAGACGTCAAGGAGATATGGTCATATAGGAAGAAGTGGAAGGTCTAAGAGGTTCCAGAGGACAAAAATTCTGAGCACAACGCTATTAATATGAATTTTCACTTCATATTATTTTAGATAATCCAAATAATCTCATAATTAAAAATGTCGTAAACAGTGATCAAACAGATTAGCAAATATAATCATACAGATATCATCATCCCATCTTAAGAGAGAAACAGCAAATCTCGAATCGAACGGAATACTGGAAATTTCAATTGCTCCTATAATGTAAGTAGGGATGACTGTAATTTCCCACACCAGATGACAATTTCCCAAGGTAAGAAAACTAATAATATTATTCTTTCTTAGGTTTTAAACCGTATAAAGTTTCTTTAGGTTTGGGTATTAAATTAGATCATTGCATACTTAAGGTATTTTGTGTGTACAAACATAATACCGTCAAGCGGTGACTTGATACACGGGGGCGACTTGAAACAAAACGTGATATTTGAACTACCTGTATATGTTTTCTCCTGACTTGAGTTTTGTAGATAATATGGGAATAATAATTCATGTTTACTTTCGTTATTTCAAACTTGTAACATAGATTTGACTTCCGTCAAGTGGTACCACTAGTTACACACCACATCTATTGTTATACAGAATTTGCACGCTTGTCAATTTTTTGCTTTTGTGAAGAAAGTAATATTGTGAGATCTATTATACCGGCATTTACAAGTAGGCACTAGTATGTGTTAGCCAGGAGAAGATGAACTCACAGCAGAGATGTTTAAATGGAGAAGTGAAAAGATGAAAGAGCAACTTGATAAATTAATCTCAATGTGCCTGAGGAAAAGAGAAATAGTCAAGTTGTGATAATGCTATTATTATTTTGTTGTACAAGAAATGGGACAACGAAAGCGTCGAAAACTACAGACTAATTAGCTTAATGTCAATTCTCTACAAAATGTCAATTCACCAAAGTTACTTTGAATCGTATTGAACGAGACTTAAATTTTAACCAGGGAAGGGAACAAGCCGTATTTCGTTGTGGATTTAGTACAGTGAACCACATACAAGTATTGAATCAAGTTTGGAAAGGACCCCCCCTCCCTCTCCTAATGGATATAAACTTACATTGTGCCCAGGATTTCATAGATTTTGAAAAAAAACCTCACGATTCGGTCTCCTTGGCAGTAGTACTTAAATAACTTAAACATCAAGACATTGAAATTGCATACTTTTAATTACTGCGAAACATTTACTCAACTGTCACATCTGTCATCAGACTACAATTCAAGGTATCCGCCAGGAATTTCAGTTTGTGGGTGTAAAGTCAAAATTGGGAGGGTATAAGTGAAGTTTTGTACGGTTTGTATTGATTTTTCACAGCAAAAATTTTTAAGTTGGGTGGGGGGAGGGTTGTCGAGACTTTGGGTGGTAAACACCCCAAATAAGGGGTATGGCGGAATCAGTGACTTGTATACCATTACCAATGTTTATTTATTCGAAATAGTAATAAATTATTTAACCCTACAAAATCTAGCAGCATCACGAAGTGCTGCTTCACAACGATTGAGTGTCACTGCTTCACATACTTGTCTCAGTGTTGATATTATTAATTTGATGTCTTCTACAAACAGAGAATTCAGTGCCGGTGTAATGGAGTCTAGCGGTGCCCCGTTTCGGACCACACTTGTCTTGGCAATTGAGCCCTTAGTTTCCTCGCGGGACTAGGAATAACGGAAAATAAGATATTCCGTCTAACAGTAGTAATGTGAACGGGTAACGTCCATAAGTCCTAAATTACAGAAGTCCTAAATTGCAGAAGTCATAAAAAAAACTTTCACAAGTCCTAAACTTTAGGACTTCTGCAATTTAGGACTCCTGCAATTTAGGACTTCTGCAAATTAGGACTCCTGCAAATTAGGACTTCTGTAAACTCCAGTGAACTGGCTTCTTGTCTTTTAGGACTTCTGTAATTTGGGACTTCTGCAATTTAGGACTTGTGCAATTTAGGACTCGTGCAATTTAGGACTTGTGCAATTTAGTACTTCTGCAATTTAGGACCTGTGCAATTTAGGACTTCTGCAAAATCCAGAAAATTGGCTTCTCGTCTTTTAGGACTTGTGCAATTTAGGACTTCTGGAATTTAGGACTTGTGGTGGTACCCCATGTGAACTCACAATTATGTTCGCGTATGGGCATCAACCAAGTTCACTTAACCCGGGCCCCAGATTGCCTTATGCCGACACTGAGAGAATTTATGCTTCAAATTAGAATATGCATATTATGTTCAATTATTTGAAGCAGTGGAATATATAATCATTCTGTAACACCATGTGCGAATGAAACTTTTAGACTAATTCACTTTGGAACGTATAATAAGATAATACATTTCAAATTTACAAAACTATTAAATGGGAAATGTTTAACATTGTTTAACTCACTCAGGTAATACAAATAACTGGATGACATGATCAGCCGTTTCAGATTCCAAATTGATAACGCAAATTTCTGCATAAAGTGCTTTATTTAAGTTTGTGTACTTATATTTTCATGTCCTGCTTGGAATCTCTTATTACCGTGAAGAGAGAGCATAAAATAACTATAAATAGTAATCCGAGATCACAAAATAAAGAAATGATCAAATTTTGAGTCATTGAGAGGGTACAAAAATTCTAAGTTTTCTTTCAATGTGGTCTGGAAGAAGCATGAGTTATCCAATGCATATAAACTCTGTGAGAAAAGACGAATAGCCCTATGTAATTCAAAGGGAAAGTTTAATACGGAAAATAGAAAAATGTGTTACGTGTTAGTAATAGTTTAAACTTCAAATGAAATTGAAGACGTGATTCGGAAAAGAGCCAAAGTTTATGAAATGATCACCACACACTGTGATCTGAAGAAAGGCCCTACTCGTGGGTGGACTTGGGCGTATTTCCAAATCAGATGGATTTTAATGATACATTTGTATGTGGGAGCAGCAGGAGTGGAAACCTCTTTTTGACACAGATATCAGCAGCTATGTAAAGCACCAAAATCAGCACTCAAAAAAATCCCAATCGGTAAAATGTGGACTTGGGCCATTTTCCGAATCAGATCTTCAATTAACAGGCCCTTTTTAATTGCAATAGGACAAAAATATTGTGCATATTTGACGACATTAAAGTATTATTCTTTTAAGAAATGAATTTGATGTCTCCCTGATCTTGAAAAATACGGTATATTTGAGTATATATTTTTTCTAGACAAAATTTCACTTTATGTACAATAAGTTTCTAAAATTTTCCGGACAACAATACAATCGCTTTTGTCCCCTCCCCGTCCACAGTCTTAGCAAATTCTGCCACATTATTCAGTTATTTTTCAGATTTAATACTGGTCGAAGCAATCCATATTACCCAGTCCTACAATTGTGTCATCCATTAATCTTGATATGACCGAAAGAAATTCCAGCAGTTTGAGACTTTAAATATTTTTCATTAGTATGTCATTATGAACAAAAGTGAACTTGTGTATAAAGTGGCAACTTCTGCATCTGAAATTATTTTTTAAATATTCGAGTTCCACAAGGACATCATTCATTCATTTGTGACAAACCAGTCTTCGGGCAGGTATCAAAAGCACATACCAAGTGTAATTACATCAAAATACGTGGTTCACTTGCACATTTTCTAGACACTAAATTTTTACATTATTTATACACTCAACAATTTCATTAATAAACATTGTTTTCAACGAACACTTCCAATATTTTTTCATTTACTTTATTTTTGTTGGTTATGCCCAGTGGTGGGGATTCATGATTTTGGTGAGGGAGGGAGTGCGCAAGTGGAATAAACCGGATACATTTTCAATATATGATTTTTTTAAGTATAAATTTATCATATATGACACCAGGCCCCCCTCCCCCCGCACATTGGCGACAAAACAGTCCCGCGACATTTTTGTCTCTGTCTCCTGCAGTCAGCAACTTTACGGAGACAAAACTGTTTTGTCGCCGTACCCCCGCACACTGGCGACAGCGACAGAAAAGTTCCCGGGCATTTAACATCATCACAATTCGGCGGGACATTGGATACAGTATGAACTTCGAAGAATGTGCATTACAATTAACTTGTGTGTTAATGCTAATGCTACATTTAAGAAAAAAAAGAGAAGAAAAAGAAACACTGGGTGCATCCTATACACACTGAGAGATTGCTGAGAATGAGAATTTTATTTGTATTTTTAAATTGTATGAAATCAGTCGATAAAAATGCTAGGATACAATATGACAGCGATATGTACGACAGTCATCACATTTTCTTAATTTGTGAATAAACCTGACGTGCTGGTAGAAAACAGATCATATCTTTAAATTCAGGAGAGAAAATGCAATCAGAAACAGTTTTCACATAATGGGTCATAAATTTCATGCATGTTACTGCTATCCAGCGGTGTAGCCAGATAAATTGTCGCAGGGGGCTGATATTTGCTTAGGGGGCACCTTTACAAATACCAAAGAGTATCACAAACTTCGTGTTTATCCAAAATAGTCCAATAACGTTTATTCAAACAATGTTTAGTGCATCTGAAATCGTCCAGCTTAACTGCTCGATCGCTTTCAGTTATTTTTAAAAATATTTATATCCCTTATATACGAATAGTTCTAAACGGGTATTCTTTTATTTTTATATCAACCGATTAATAATTAGCGGCCATTTTTGTATTCCGGTGCATACCAAAATTTACGTTAGCAGATGTTTACGGAAAATATTAATACCTGCTAGGATATTCAAACAAAAACAATTCTTCCCAATAACATCTGCTTAATAATTTAAGTCCTCTGCACTGCATGGAAAACCTTAAACGTAATCGAACTGGTCAAAATGATATCCAAATGTGATTGTCGAAATACAAACAACTCCGATTTTCATGGCGCTTTTTCACTCGGAAAGGACTGAATATTATAGTGTATATATTGAAAGTATACAAAACGGCTGATAGGCCTATATGCTTCCTTAATATTTTATGAATTTTTGAAAATACAAAAAAACTCATATTTTCTGCATATTGGAGGCCCAGTAGCTTTGGTGCGAGAAAATATAAAAATGTATTTTTTTCGCACGCTATGCATTTATGTCAGAAGAAACTACGATATAATTTTGAATTTTAATGATTTTTTTTAGTTTGGAGGGAGTTACACATTTGCAAATTATTGATGAATGATGCTCGTGCACGCTTTGGTAGGAACATTGAACATCCGTATCTCTGATGGGAAATTAGATAAAAATCGAATTTTTCCACAATTTATACACTTATATCAGGAACAACTAGAGTAGAAATTTCAACTTTGATATTTGAGTTGAAGGGAGTTACAGATTTGAAAACTTAGGATGAATAATGGTCGTGCGTGCATTGGTAACTCGTATCAAGAACTGTTGTTAAAAGAAATATTCTTTGTTACCATTAGAATTATGAAGAACGATTTTACTACTGTAGTGATAATTGATATGTTTAAGTAATAAGAGATGTAGACAGCTGTATATCCGCTTCACACATACACATAGAAAGATGGCAACGTTTTTCAAAAGGCTTAATTGCATAATGGAATAAAAAAAGACAGCGGAAATGCGGAGCAACCATGTTGCCAACTGAACACTGAACATAAAATAAGTTTTCTAACAAGGATATTTCAGGATCTGCTTTACGTATTCACATCTTTCTTTGGCACTCTGGTGGTAATCTAACATTTACAAAAGCACGCGCGAGCATTATTCACCACCCAACTTGCAAATTTGTAATTCCCTTGAAGCTCAAATACGAAATTGAAATTTCTACCTTAGTTTCTCCTGATATAACGTGTAAAAATAAAATAATAAAATAAAAAAAATATCTGTCCTCTCACCAGATATAAGGGTCTGCAATATTCATACCATGGCGCGCACGATCATTATTCACCATCAATTTTTTTTTTCAACAATCACATTTGGTTACCGTTTTGACTAGTTAGATTATGTTTTGCGGTTTTCATGCAGAAGCCTAAAATTATAAAGCGGATTTTAAAGGAAAGAATGGCGTTTTTAGTGTCATACGATAACCCAGTCCGCAGATACTATATTTTCCGTAAACATCTGTTAACACAAATTTTGGCATGCGCCGCAATACCTAATATTGCTGCCATTAATAAATAGATTTGTGTCAAAATTAAATAATTGAAGTGTATGCGCGAACAAACGTCTATACCACATTTTCAAATTTTAAAAAAATCACGAGTACATTTTTATATATAACAGGAAAAATATGAGGAAGAAAATATTCAAAATATAAAAATGTACTTGTGATTTTTTAAATTTGAAAATGTGTTATAGACGTTTGTTCGCGCATACGCTTCAATTCTCGTTTTGAAGTATTCTTATATACTTAAGAGATATAAATATTTAAAAAAATATGAATTCTCGTTTGAATACCTCTTCAAATTAACTTCCGAATATTCTTCCAAACATTTTTTTAAAATAACGGTATTCGTTTGTCCATTTCTTCAATTAGTTTCTCATTGTCTTCATTACTAATTAAATATGCGCTTAAAGACGGCTTCCAACACACTTCTGTTTTCACACCTCAAAGGGGGAAAATAATAATATGCTCTTCTCTGAGCGAGTATATAAGAATACTTCAAAACGAGAATTGAAGCGTATGCGCGAACAAACATCTATACCACATTTCCAATTTAATAAAAGAATCACGAGTACTTTTTTATATATAACAGGAAAAATATGAGGCATAAAATATTCTTCCTGTTATATATAAAAATGTACTCGTGATTTTTTTTAAATTTGAAAATGTGCTATAGACGTTTGTAAGCACATACGCTTTAATTATTTAATTTTTACACAAATCTATTTATTAATGGCAGCAATATTAGGTATTGCGGGTCATGTCAAAATTTGTGTTTACGGAAAATATAGTATCTGCGGACTGGGTTATCATAGGACATTAAAACAAACACCATTCTTTCCTTTAAAATCCGCTTTATAATTTTAGTCCTCTGCATTAAAACCGCAAAACATAATCTAACTAGTCAAAACGGTAACCAAATGAGATTGTTGAAATAAAAACTATTCCGGTTTTCAGGGCGCTTTTTCTCCCGGAAGGGATTGAATATATCAAAGTTGAATTTTTTTTTGTCCACTATTAACATATCAAAGTATGTTGAAGGTTGATATATGCTTCCTTAATATTTTATGATTTTTTGAAAATCTAAAAAATTCGTATTTTATGCATATTGGAGGTCCGATATCTCTGATGGAAGAAAATATAAAAATCTAAATTTTTCACACGTTATACATTTATGCCAGGAGAAACTACCGTAAACATTTGAGCATCAATATTTTAATTTGGAGGGAGCTGCAAATTTAGTGGAAATTGATGGTGAATACACTGCAAAAAATAGTTGTGTTAATTCAACACAATGCGGTGTCCCAGCGTGACTACCACTTTTGTGTGTTAACTCAACACAACACACGGTGTTGATTTCGGCACTGTAAAAAAGTAAGTTACGGCGGCAGTGAGATTTGAACATGGATTACTCAGTTAGAAGTCGAGCGTCTTACCGACTTGGCTAAATCGTCAGACAGTAAAGGCGTTAGATGCAAACGATATTTAGGGAACAACCTTTGAATTAAACAACTACACTATAGATTTAAATAGTGTATGGGATCAAATATGTGTTGCTGAACCCCCAAAACAAACTAAGTTACTTGCACGACTTATTCCATGGTTTAATCACTTTCTATTTATCAACTGAGAACCAGAATTCCCATTCATTGAGATTATTCTATTTCTATAAAAACAAGCAAGATGGCGACAGACAAACACTTGAGCGGCATTACTGCTTATCGTAACAACATGTCATATGCTGCGCTTGTTTTCATAGAAATGGAACATATTCCCAATAAATGGGGATTGTGATAGCTAATTGACCAATGGAAAAGTGATTAACTCATGGAATAAGTCGTTAGAGTAACTCTGTGTGTGTTTGGGGTTCAGCGACATTTTTTTTATCCTCTAGATTGTTTCAATCTAGTGCTTTTTCCGCCCGACGATTTAGCGAAGTCGGTAAGACACTCGACTTCTAACTGAGCAACTCATGTTCAAATCTAGCTGCGGTCGTAACTCTTTTTTCTCACAGTACCGTAATCAACACCGTGTGTTGTGTTGATTTAACACACAAAAGTGGTAGTCACGCTGGGACACCGCATTGTGTTGAATTAACACAGCTATTTTTTACTGTGTAATGATCGTGCGCGCCATGGTATGAATATTGCAGACCCTTATCTCTGGTGAGAGGACAGATATATATATTCACGTTAGGCAGTTATGTCAGGATCAGCCCCCCGCGACAATTTATTGGATAGCAGTAACATGCATGAAATTTATGACCCATTACGTGAAAACTGTTTCTGATTGCATTTCCTCTCTTGAATTTAAAGATGTGATCTGTTTTCTGCTAGCACGTCAGGTTTATTCACAAATTAAGAAAATGCGATGACTGTCGTACATATCGCTGTCATATTGTATCCTAGCATTTTTATCGACTGATTTCGTACAATTTAAAAATACAACTAGAATTCTCATTCTCAGCAATCTCTCAGTGTGTATAGGATGCACCCAGTGTTTCTTTTTCTTCTCTTTTTTTCTTAAATGTAGCATTAGCATTAACACACAAGCTAATTCTAATGCACATTCTTCGAAGTCCATACTGTATCCAGTGTCTCGCCAAATTGTGATGACGTTAAATGCTCGGCAACTTTTCTGTCGCTGTCGCCTGTGTGCGGGGGCCTTACTTCCATGCAGTTTGAGGTCTTTGGCGACTGTTTTGTCTCCGAGCTGTCTCCTTGCAGTCTTCCTGCTCGGCGACAGCTCGGAGACTTTTCTGTCTCTGTCGCCGCAGTGTGCGGGCTCGCATAAGACTCAATGCATTTAGGCTTGGAGACAAAACTGTCGCGCGACAAAAAGTCCCCAGTGTGCGGGGTACCTTAAATGAATTAGATTTGTCAGGAAGCAAATCAAAGTTATTTCTGAGATAAATTATTGAAATAATGCTATATTGTTTCCCTTGACGGGGAAGGGGGGCGGGGGCGCATGCCAACGCGCCTCCGACCTAGATGCCTCACTGTTTAGGTCTTCCATGAAAAACATTTATTTCTTCAAAAAAGTTTGTTTCAAATGACTTGGATCTTTTTCTGTAATGACATGTTTATCGAACATGTGTACCATTTGAGTTAATCGAACACCAGAACAAAGGGCTCTTTCTGAAATTCACCACCAGTTTAGTTTTTATCTAAAGAAAGTAACGGGCGTGGCACTATTTATCGCGGAGCGGATGTATACGAACAGCCAACGAACTCATGCTCATTAATTATCGATTGCCTTTGATAGATACTGTTTTATTGAAGAAAAAATGAAAAGAAAGTACGTTTTTATTGTGCGAGTAATAAGATTTCCATTTTTAAGAAATATTCTGTAGTGTCAAGTACTTTCTAAACAGAGAACGACATATACTAACAGGATCATGCAGTCAATCTCCATAATGCTTACCAGGATGTAAGTACGATTAGAAAAAATATATTACTTGTTTATGACTGTTCAGAAAAGTTCAACACATTATTTTGTTTTTTGAATTTTAATTCCTACCTTTTAGCTGTATAATTCACATTTAAAATGAAGTAAAAGCTTAGCTATTTAGTAATTTAAAAAAAAGAAGAACAGAAGCTCACTACAGATTTGTACTAACGACCTTTTCAATTTCTTTATGCAAACAAACATCGTATACTTTCCAAGTACCGATTGCTCATATTTTAAAAAAATAGTCACAGTACGTTTCACTTTCGACGATCGGGGTTCATATATGATACTTGTGCAATCGCTTGATTATTATTATTATTATTATTATTATTATTATTATTATTATTATTATTATTATTATTATTATTATTATTATTATTATTATTATTATTATATAATCATTTAAGAGACAATCCCAGACTTTTCTACATTGGTTCTGCTGCGTGTATTTCCCTGCTAGATGTGTTCAGTGAGGGACAATATCCCTCAGATCCCGCAGATTTGATATGACT
This sequence comes from Lepisma saccharinum, assembly GCA_022664845.1. Lineage (NCBI taxonomy): Eukaryota > Metazoa > Arthropoda > Insecta > Zygentoma > Lepismatidae > Lepisma > Lepisma saccharinum. The sequence goes on along the minus strand of JAGDQP010002006.1, from coordinate 71,455 downwards.
TTCAGCTTAAGACGCCTGACCAGCTCGATAACGTAAATTAAACTGTTAAAATTCAGGAAAGATTTGTTTTTTGTGCTTAAGAAAATACCATATTGCCAACTTTTAACAAAAGCAGAAACTGTATGTTAATAATATTTCATAGCAAACATCCAAGTTTTTCTTAAAAGCTATTTATTAATTGTTTTCTTGGAGTAGGTCACACGACGACGAGTGTCTTCTGTTAGAACTATTACTTTATCCACTCGTAATTTTCCTTACATCTCTCCTCCCCCTTCGTCTGTGTTCTGCACAAAAACAATCCAAAGTAGCACAGACAAAAAAAAATGACTCGTAACAACGTGGTTGTCGTTTGAAGAGGCGGAGGATTCACTTAGCAAGCACTTAATAGGTTCTCTTTCTCATTTTTCTTTTGTTAGAACTAAATGGTTGGTTGAGGAGGAGGTTGTCCAGGGCCTTCACCTGACCTATCCACTATTCAATTTAATTTTCTTTATTTTTACGTAACACGACTTCTAAATATATATTTTCCACAACTGATATTCCACTGACACAACTTTCACTTTTTCTTGCTTTTTTGAAGATTCATTCTCGGATTCATGTTTTATTTTTGTTCAGGTCTGATTTATCTTTCCCTCACGCCCCTTTTCTCTGTGTCTCTTACTGTGTGTGCTGTTTTTAACATATATTCGTGGTTTTTCCATACCTGTTCCTGTTTGCAACTTCTTTTTTTTTATATTTTACTTTCTCGCGTTTCGCTGAACTATACTTTGTTTTAAAGGTTAAACTATCTCAAGATTGTCAAATTAAAATTGAAGTATGATCTGGTACTACTATATGATTTAGTAACAGTGGCAAATCGGTAACAAGCTGTTAAGAAGCCGGTCACCTCGGGAAAATTATGATCAGTAGTTAAACTGGACTGCTCGATGTTATTGCGTTTTTTGTGCCAAACGTAATCTTTGATGTTTGAATAGCATATTATTAAAATATCTAACTTGACTTATTTAACCGTGAAGTTTGTAATATTTTGAAGATTCGTTGCTCGGATTATAATTTTTCATAAATAATAAAAAATCTAAAAAATTTTGAAATATTTTTTAAATATAAATCTGGTTTTACCCAGTGTAGAACTTGCTAGGCCTATGGAAGGTTAAACGTAAAAATATTGGGTTTGAGCGAATGAAATATCCACCCCAGGCATGTCATGTCTAAAGGCCAAAAGAATGACAACTATGTTACCTGGTTAATCGAAGTAGTCGCCATCTTCAGCCACACACTGTTACAATCTCTCAGCCAACGATTGGATTCTGTGGAGAAAGAATTCTGGAGTCTGCGATGTGAAGAAATTTTCAACTGTATGTTGCACCGCCCGATAATCAGGAAAGGTCTTTTCTGCCAAGAAGTGATCGAGATGCCGGAAGAGATGGTAATCAGTGGGAGACAGATAGGGGGAATACGAAGGATGAGGAGAGGTTTCAAAATAGAACTCATGGAGAGCGTGCACCGTTCTCTATATATTAAACGTGGGGGAAACTATACCAGGATCAGTAAGTAACGCCTAACTAATACCGTACACTTATCTTATATATAATGTTCTTCCAGGTAACCGTAAGAAAATGCAATTAAGGCAAGAGAAGCTGATCATTCTGTATAGAAAATGCCATTATGAAAATGCTAATCCTGTATAAAAATCATAGCAGCATACTAAAAACTACCTATAAAACTGGGTTTAGTGTTCGTAAATCGAATTCTGTGATTCTGCCAGAGCTCTTTGTAGGGGTGTCACTTCCCTAAATTCTTGAGCGCTAAAATTATTACGGTCGAAAATTCATAGAAACCGTTCAAAACTCCACTTACACGCTCCTCACAAACTGAAAATCCTGACGGAAGAGCTGATGCAATTCGACATTTGTGATAAAATAATTATATTACAAAATAACAAAATCTTTATTACAAAAGAGAGGAGAGGGAAAGAGAGGGGGCGGGGCTAAAAACTACATAGAGACTCGAAATAGTTATGTTAGTACCTACATTTTGTAAAATTGTCAAGCTAATGCCCAAAAAAAGTTACGAGATCAGCAGGGTTAGATAGGTTAAGTTTGGTTATTTGTCTTCAGGTTAGATCGACTTTAGGATTCACTGCATTTATTCTGAACATTTGCCTAGTTTTTACCATAGTATCAGATATTTGTTTGTGAAGAATCCAAGTACGAGGACTGTTAGGAAATCAGTTTCCAGTGAGCTATAGAAATACTGTGGACACCGCTGCCGCACTGAACCGGCACTCATGAATTTTCATCCGTACACAACATACACTTTTCGATGAATTTAAGCCGCCTTCATGTTCTTCAGCATTCAACATGGCCAGTAAGTAGATCCGCCAAGAGTAAAATTCGGTTTCTCATTCGATTCCTTCTAGCTTAAGGACCAATGCAGCCGAAATTTATCGGAGAATAATGTGTGTTGTATATGAAGAAAATGTTCGTGAATGGCGATTATGTGCGGAAAATTGAGTGTAAAGTTTTAAGAAGGACGAACTGTGTACGGCAATGGGGTTAAAATTTCGACAAGTACGACTTGACATCCGTGATGAGGCTTATACCATTGATAAGCTACGGGGTAATAGTTATCATTCAGGTGTGACATCTATCTTTGAGGCGGAGGATAAAGCATATCGTGCCCCGTTCGGACCAGCGTATGAATATGAGTGAAACTTCCTCAAGAAGTAGCATGGGTAAGCACGTATCTTTTGTATACCTTAAACCAGAGCTCCGCAAACTGTGGTCCGCAGATCACAGGTGGTCCTCGAGATCTGTGCTCTGAGTGGCTACTGAGTCCTCTGAGTGACCTTCCCTGTTGCCGTTGAGCATTAGAATGTAAGTTCATGACAATTGCGTATCACAAAGAATCATGTCGTCTGGATCACTAAGAATACAAGGACTATTCAAAAGTTGGAGAATTATGCGCTTGCTCATACTTTGAACTATTTGTGATAGACAGGTCTTTTGCGAGTGAAGTATACAAAGTACATAAAAATCTTCGGTAAACGTTATTTTGTATGGGCCATTTTAGTAATTTTGACTTCGGCCCGTCACTTTTATATGAGTGCAACATTTATTAAAATCCACAAGCATCCGCTACGCTGTCCTAATGCCTCAGTCCATACGACTACCTTGGTCAGCACAGGAAAGGTAGAGATTATACAAATTCTAATTTCTTTCAGCTATAAAATCCTAATAGGAAAGAAAATATTAATTAATATTGATTGAAACAAATAGTGTGTTAGCATTAATAATGAATCGAAATATAAAATAATAATTAAAAATTGCCTTCCAAGAGAATAGGGTGGCCCTTAGAACCTCCAAACTAATAAAATTTATCTCACTTCAAAATAATTTGCGGGACGCTGCCTTAAACTTTTTGTGTTACACTTGTTTATTTTCTTTACAAAAGGAAGTTGATATGTGATTACTGATTATCCTACATACAATTTCTACTTATTTACAATTTCATCCTTAATTTTTGAAAACACGTCTGTAAATCATTTTCTACTGCTATTGTCAGTTGATCAGTCATCGCATTCATGCAGTGTCTGCGAATTTTCTGTATCGCACTTCTTAGATGTCTCGAATTTTTTTTAGATAAACAAAATAACTTTCGGCAACAAAAGCGGAAATCTCGGCGTGTTTTATATCTGCAAGTTTTTTCTTTAATGTTTGATATTGACGAAAGTGTGTGGTAGTGCACTGTCGTGCAGCGACAACCATTATTTTTTAGTCAAACATTTATCGACTTAATAAATGAAATCGATTACGCATCTTTTTTCGCTCAGTTATTGGAGAAACGATTGCTATAACCTAGTGATTTTTTTTATGGTTCACTTTTTGGAAGAAGTGTTGTTGCAAATATTAGTCCACTTGAATCGACAAAAGCACATCGACCGAGTTGTTGGTGTAGTCAGTTACCCTCCAAGATAGTTATGAAAGAAATTGTCAACTCACCGGTTGCTGAAACACAATGCAATTGGTAAAAGTTATTCCACACTAGCTTATTTAAACTGTTTCAGGTAGATAAATTTGCATCCTTTGAGAGATACTTGTTAATTACCAATAATGACGAATAACCGATTAACTTAAAATCAATCGTTACTTAATAAAATTAACAATTACTTAGGATTCCTAAGTTGCAGTTGCCAGGCTGAATTTCCAAAAGTATGAATGAAAATGTACAATTTGGTGCAGAATTATAATTGGCAGCTTGCCCCAATGGTGGGACGTGGGGCTTCAGACTGGTTGACCCCTGATCGATTTCCTCTAGAACATTAGAAAATACGCCCACCAGCAGATACACTGTAAAAAACGGTTTCTTAAAATTGAGAAAAATTCTTATCTGTGCACTGAGACACAATTTTCTAAGAAATGAGATAAGAGCATTCTTATTTAATTAAAAATAAGAAAATGTCGATTTGGAAATAAGATTCTGGTATATGAAAATGCTCTTATTTCATTCCTAAGAAAATTGTTTCTCAGTGCACAGATAAAATTTGTTTTTTCTCTTTCAAGAAACCATTTATAATTGTGTACTCTCCATCATATCCCGGAGCAAATGACCAGATAAAGGTGCCATTACATGTTTATTCTCCCTTTGGAGCAACTGTTCTATCGTCCCGGCAACACTATGCGGGTCAGGACAAAGTGAACCATTTTTGACAGGAATATATTCTGCGCCCTGACCATGTCACAAGTCCAACTTGATGTATCGCTTCACAAATAAATATGTTTGGGGACCTCAACTGAATGGAGACATACCCCATCCCTTTACTGAGGCTATGCTTAATAATACCTACCTAATCGGAGAATTGTGCCAAAAAATCAGCTTTAGTAGGATGGTTATTTTCGTAATATGGAAAACTTTATTCTCATTTCGGTAATTTCGTATTGAGATGACGAGGATATCTAGTCAGACATTGACGAATAAAAATAGTTCGATGTAATCTTTTATATTATATAACCCGAAATATGTGTGACAAAAATTTGTCATATTTTGTACATGGACAAACTAAGGTTCGAGTTTTCCTTGTACAAAACATGGCAGGTTTTTGTCACATATATCTCGGGTTATATATATAAAAGATTACCTCAAACCTTTTTTTCTAATCGTCAATGTCACTTGTATAGCTTTTGGACTTCTCAATTATACTATACACAATAATAAAAAAAAGAGTACACACTTCTTTCAAATACTTCAAGTTTAGCATACTTTTCCAGGTCTGCTCATAAATTGAACACTATTTTTTGGTACATTTTTATACGTTTCTCCATGCAGATTGGAGTACATCAGTTGACAATTTAGCTCGCCTACAAAAGACATAAAATTTTAGCGAGCGAGGGGACATAGGACCCGGACTTTGGGAACGGTACATGCTGGAATATTAAGACGAGAATATAATCACTATTGTTAACAACTGAAACATGTGCTGATCGATACTATTACCAAATTTTGTATTGTGATCCTGAGTGAGACATGGTAAAAGGATAAAAGGAAAGCGGAAGGTTTAAAATTAGTTTAATATTCAACAAGATTGAAAGACTTAATCCTTAGATGTGATTTCTGTACTGCTTTCCAATACTTACTGCACAATTTATGATAAATTTTACCTAGGAAAATATATGTTCAGAACAATACTAGTGGCAGGAAGAAAATATGTTTATGTTCAGAAATGTTTATACAGGTTCTAAGACTGTTAGTATTCGGTATACTGTATATATATTATGTTGATGGAACTTACAGGACTAGACTAATTTACGAATGACATTGAGGGAGAGTGATATGGATAGGATAAAGGATGTGGAGAAGTTGTCGTGATATGACCTAGTTTGAAGGTATAATCTCGGCATTAACCTGGTGTGATTGAGACGCTGGAGATACTTAGGGTCAGGTCTACAATCGACAGCTAAGCTTCTGGCCAGGGCTAAGCTGAGGCGAAGTCATATTTTGGCCAATGAGAGTTGGCCTCAACTTAGCAATGACCAGAAGCTTACCCGTCGATTGTAGAACTGACCCTTAGCATGGCTGGCTGGTGGCCATGAACGCAAGACTTACATAATATGAAGCATGGGTTCTGCCAGGAGTGCCTAACCAGGAGGGCTAAAAAGGGAGTTCAATTTTGTAAAGGTTAAATGTTCAGTACAAACGTTTATTTCACTATAACAAGATCTCTCCTAGTCTTCAGGCATAATTTCCAAAACCAGTTAAGACTGTGAATTTGTAAATTGACAAACCTGGTAAAGTGCATAGTAATTTGTGCATAATTTGCATGGACCAAATATAATTTCTGTAGAGATTAACAAAATGAGTAAAGATTTCTTCAATGTAAAAAGAATGTCGATTTTATAATGAAATTAACGGTGTTTTTTCCGTTAAGCTTTTATGGTGAATTTTTGTTGCGATAACAGTGAAAACACCATAAAATAATTTTTACGGTATTGTAACTGTTATGTTTACGATGAAATCACTGTTGCCCGTATTTCCAGTAATTTTACGGTTAAAAAAATCTATGTTTTTCTACAGGATATGAATATGTTATATTTCATTGTCAAACGCTCAGACCAAAAGTTCAGAATCCAGACTCGCTGTTTGAAATTAAGATTTACAGTATGTCCTTACAGTGTTACACCTTTGTTTCTATTTTCACTTTATTTTGTCTACTGCTTTGGAAGGAGAAACCTTTTGTAACGAAACTTTGTGTCTTAGAATTTGACAAGTAACAACATGATGGTAATCAAAGTCTAGAATATATATTTTCCCAATAAATATTTATTTTATGCGTTAAGTATTACATAAAATATAATTACACAAAACTTTTTAAACAAAATTTATTTCAAGTTTGTGCTTACAAACCGGAAGAAACATGTGATCTTGTAACTATATGAAAAGGGACATATCGTGCAAAAATAAATTTTGGATAAAACTGTTATTAAAGTGAAGAACGCTTTAAAAATGTTCACGATTTTTAAATAACGAATTATGAAACAAATAATCACGCTACAGATCTCGAGATGATGGTCTCATTGGAACTAGTGTATCTTGTTCGTCTGCAAAGCACGCATGCGTATCAACCAAATCAGATAGAGAGTTGATTCCAGATTTGAATGTAGTGACCTTGATTAATCCCGGACTGTTTTCAATCTATGAAACTGACATGTCCTTTTCCATAGGTTAGCTTTCTCCATTTTAATATTTCATGCAAGCGTAGCAATGAAAACAACTACAGAGAAATTAATTTCAGATTTGAGTTCCGTAGCCTTGACTTACCTCTCTGCTTTTCATCTAATGAATCTTAATCTTGTGGGTACTTTTAATATGATTATCTTTATCCATTTTTAAGGTGTAAGGCTACTTTTACCATAAGCACATCAGTACGTTCTTGAGTTCACTGAACGGAGTGGTTCGCAGCCAACTTAACGAAAAGCTATAGGTCCCGTCCTTAGAAGTTTCCAAGCTCGTTTAGAACAATACGAATTCAGTCAATCAATCAGCGTTGTCATCGATTTCGTCCTAAACTGGTATTACCAGTACAAAGTTCCTTGTCCTTGTTTCTATCTGAAATACATAAAAACAAAACAAAAAAATAAACAATCGATATTTTGAAGCTAAAGTTCCTTTTCAGATCCGAGGTTACACATAACTCCGATAAAAGAAAGTGGCCGACTATGGAATAGGAGCGTTGTATGGAATACAGTGGTTTTGCGCGAACAGAGACTGGCAGCACTGATTTCTCTTCATCACGTGATAGCCCTCTCGAGATTAGTATTTTATGCCTTGTTTGCATTACTAACATCTTACCATGGTTAACATTAACCAATATCTTTTTAGTAATGTAAACGGTAGTTACCGTTAACGCGGGTTTCTAATTTAACTAGAGTCAACTTACGATGGTTATCTTGTAACTTTAGTAAGAAATGGCTGTCTAAACGCAAGTTAGTCATTAGGTGGGGCTCCCTTCGTGAGTTTATTTCTTTCTTTATCGAAATATATAATATCCTAGTGGTGCGTATCACTTTTAAAGTATAAATGAATGATGGCAGAAGTAATCTACAAAATGTGACGCCAGAATCAATTCATTTATGTTCATTTTTTTATAATTTAATCCTCTCCCGTGTAACAAGAAGATTCTTTACTCTACGGAAACTTCTTCCTGTTTCTTTACAGACAATGGTAGAACAAGCATGATAACCAAGTTAAGTTCGGTAGTCTGAACGCAAGTTAGTTTTACCCGTAAATCTTACAATCGTAAAAGGTTAGTAATCTAAACAAGGCATTAGAGTGAGTAAATATGGAAGCTGTAGGATTGACGATGTTGGCGCTGTGATCTTATGTTCATAACGTTCTGACAGGTAGGTCTTTCAAACGTCATCTAACACTAACAGCTATAATTTACAGACTAAATTTACATGTTTTATCGATTGTTGCTGGATGGCTAAACGAAAAAGAGGGTTAAAAGTAAACGGAAGAATTGGGATGAAGCCAATATAGTTTCTGTTATCCAAGCGATTTGGAAGAAGAAGATTGAATTCTTAAAGAGTATTTGGAGCCATTCTTTCAAAAGAGTAAAATCTACTCTTCAACAATAAATATTATTTTTATTATAGATTAATTGTGTATTCATTTCCTTTTGCATATTACCAATGAACTTTTCAGTAAAGTATTTTTTTAATAAATTCGCCTTTTCTTATTTTTGTGAACGTTGTGTAGCAACAAAAGAACTGTATTCCATATTTGGCGACTTTCCCCTGTACAAGGAACTTAACGAAAAGGTGGTGAAAAGGTTCTTAGCGTGAATAATTTCTTGTCTTCACATTTCTTTAATGTCAACTAGTCTCAAAAAAGGTATTTGTGTAACGGCTTTTAAGGTGAATGAAGTGATACCCGGAAATAATTTTAGAAGTTAAATAGATTTACGTTATAATTCTGTACTCGTGTTTAGAGTGCTTGAATGATCACATATCCGGAAGAACTAGCTTAGTTCTTGGATAAACATTGAGCTATGTAATATTACTGGTAAGGTTTATTTCAACCATTGCAAAATATATGCAGTGATTAGATTTTATTAATGTAAGAATTCTTGCTTTTACGTTAGATCTCATGAATTGGTCTGTTTTCGTTCGTATTTTTAAATGAGGATAAATTTAAAATTGGGACTGCGGAATTTGTTTTAGCAGACAAACCATTTCTTTGTTGCATATATAACGCTTGGAAACCCAACTCAAAACAATTTGTAAATCGAATTGTGAATTTATGTTTATTATTGGCCTTGAGATCATACCAAGGGGAGATGAGTGAAAATGTGGGAAGGAAATTATCGAGGGCTAAGTTTGAAGATACTCTCCCAGCATTATTACTTTTATTCGCATAATATAAAGAAACAAATATATTTTATTAACGAAAGTAGATTTCCCACATTGACAATACCGTATTTTTAGTTGTTTTTTTTCACTAATATATTAATTACAGCTGTTTATTTTGTACTGTTTCCTAACCTAACAACAGCTTACATTTATTTTCTTAATATGTTATTGTGGTGTAAAGTAAATTACTCGTTTGTCATATGAGGTTGAATACAACAAGAAGGTTATGGTATACTATCTTTGACTTCAATAAATCCACAGTTATAGGAAAGGGTTGGGGAACCACTCTTCATCATTCTCTCGGTAATTTTTTTTTCTATTAAAGCACTACGTTAATCTCCGATTTTGATTTGCTAAGAGACTATAGTACATACTTCCACTTTATAAATGCGTGTGAACAGTTACAGTTTGATCATTATGTATTATTAGATAGCATCTCAATACCGGGAGTAGTGGTTAGTTAGCCAGAGGTTAGTATGTTTGCTTTTTGTTTGTATGGTCACGGGTTTGATCCATCGAACGTAGTAGTTCAAAGACCATTTTACCAGAAACTGTAGGTCCCATCGTTAGAAGCTCATCTGTTCTTTTAGAATGTTAAGAACAATCCAACCATCTTATTGTACTGTGACTGATTGACCCTGTCTCCATGATGGGCTGTCAGAAATTCAGATCAGTATTACTACATGTAACGATAGTCATGAGGAACATATCCTATGTATCAAAATGTTCTAGTCACCAAGTTTAACCTGTCATTTCGTGAATGTTACAACAAACTGTTACTTTAAAACAACTTGCAATAAGAACTGTAGTAGTTCGCAAAATAACTTAAAAAAAGGAGATTCAGGATTTATTCAATATTTATTTACAAATTGTCAATGACTTTGAGACTTGAAACAGACAGCAGAGTTTCTGATTGCTGCGGGTCTTATTACTTAAACTTGAAATCATTTCGATATGCTATATTATTCGAGTGTATATCGATTGCTTTTTATAACAACATCACTCGTACATAAGAAATATTATGTTTTTATGTAAACAAATATTGTTGATTGCTTACTGCTTCACCATTCTAGTCACAAGACAAGCTATATTGAACTACTAATTGAGATCGTGCATATTTATCGTGCTTCGACACCACTAGTCAATAAAAAGTAGTGACTCAGAATTTAAATACATATCTATATCAAGTTATTTATGTACTATTAAACACTATACCGCTAAAGATATTGATCACTTGATAGCGAGGGATGAAAAAAAATCTAAAAAGAAAATCCAGGTAATAAATACGCTGTGGTCCATTACAGGAAAGATACTTCTCAATTCGATCGTTAAGCTCTCCGAACAAGGAAAGACGTTGTTCTTTATTAGATCATGCAGTATTGATCTGTTCGAGTGGCTTCTTCCATTAATACATTTTTTTTTTCTATCAGTCAGCTTAACATAAACATTTCATCACTATTAAAAACAATTTCATAAGCAGTTTATTAATATATCCTGGAGCTTACAAATCATTATAAAGAAAACAAACTTTGTGTCCTCCATATTGGAATGATTTAACACAATTAACCAATATCTTTTGAAGACTTTCTAATAAGTTTACCAATTCGATTAAGGTTGGAATAACATAAGATCAGTTTTCCCACCGCTCTTTAATGTGCACGGCCCATTTATTCAAGGTTTATACTTGTCTGTCATTATAGCCTTATGATCCTGTAGAAACCAGATCTTCATTTAAACCTCTCACAGAATAAAGCTATTAATGCATCGTCTAAGAGAAGATCAATCTATTAATTTCATTCTGTTAATACTTCAGCATACAAATTAAGTTTTTTGTTATATCTTAAGGCAAAAAGAAAAGAAAGGATAAAACTTTTACTAGCTGTATTAAATTATAATAATACTAATAATAAATAATGAAAAAAAAATGTTGAAAATTATACGATGCAGTCGGTAGATGGCGCAGGCGGAAACTGGCTGAGCGCCACCATCGTCGGCATATTTTATAACTATACAACATAAACGTGTCACGTATATGCAATTAAAACGTGCTCATAAGTGATGCTTTGGCATCTAGAAAATAACCCCCGCGCCTTTCTTTTCTTTTCTTTTTCTTTTTTTTAGCAGAAAGAACTGACTTCTGGCAGGCGAGTTTTAGCTGTGTGCAAAGTGAGCGGTTTCATGTTTCTTTTTTTTTTCTTTTTTTTTCATTGCTTCTACTCTATATTGTTCATTCCACTTTTCTTTCTTTTTTTAGTATGGTTTTTAAGTCTCACCGCGAGAGAGCAGCATGTGCTGGTGGTGAATTTGTTTTAATTTTACCTTACTTCTTGTCTTTACCATATTTTACATTCTTTTATTGGCAATTTTATTTTAATTTTCTCTATTCAAAATAAATACCAGCAAAGTAAAGAAGCACAGGATTTTACATAGAAAATACTATATAAGACACTTTTTACTATCAATAAAAGAGATAAAGTACAATATAAATGAGAACGAAATATTCATATTTAATGTAAGTACGTTAGTTCTTGTTGCCCAAATCAAATTAAGTGCTGATAAAGAGACAAGAATACTTACAGTAAAATCTCTCATAACTGGTATCTAAACAATGAGTATCAAAGAAATTTATACTGTTCAATGATATTCTTTAAAGCATGTCATAGGATGGACCACGAAATAACTTAAGGTTTTGGTGTAAAGTCGCGTAAATAATGTAAAACTTAAAATTACAGTACAGTGAAACCTCTAGTAACGGACATCTCCCATAACGGGCATATGTGGTAATCCCCAACCATCGCTATATGAAGAAAGTGTTTTCTGTCATTTATAGACAATATTTACCTCCGTATAACGGACATTTTCAAAGTGATTTCCGCAGGTTGTCAACATGCCGACTGTCATGTAAAATGGCTGGACAAATTGCCTTCCACAGTTCTGAAATTACAGTCTGAGAAACATTATTAACTCTGATGGATCTGAACATTTTTGTACACTTCTGTTTGAAAGGAGAAACGCACGCCACTCGGATAGTAAAATATCAAAAGAGCGGCGCAAGACATCGAAGAGGAGTTGGAGCAGAGAAAGCCGTATGAAGTGAAAAATTACGCAAAAACAATAACCAATTGCTCAGTTTTGGAGCATTTCTACTTGTCTCTCTAATAAAAGTCACAAACCTACGGAAGATGTGATATGTAGTGATAAACAATAAGTGCAAAAAATATATAATATTATTTCTAACTTTAGTTAGAACTTACAGTTTAGGGCGGGGTAATATAAGTAAGAGTTTAGTTATATTCATACAGTATATTTGCTTTATCCATCAGTTTATGATCTCTTGGCTACGTATGACATTGCTCACTAATTTAAGTAAGAAAATATTGATTTCTCTGCAAGGCGGATATCTCTATATAGTGGACAATTTCCGATTGTCCGTGGCTGTCCGCTATTTGGAGGTTTTACTGTATTTGTGTTTGTAACAGTACAGTATTTTGTGTTCCTTTTAAATATAACAAAAGCCTGATGAGATTGTGATGGTACGAAATTGGTTAAGAATTCATCATCATCAAGATACAAGATGAACCAATCATAGATATGGTGCCATTTCTAGAGCTGACTCCATAAAATACAAACAGGCAACTTTTCAGAATGTTTTAAAATTATCCCGTAAAAGCTTGTATCCGAAATTAGCCTGGTTTTATTGTTGTCTGCTATGAGGATTTCTACTGTATTTCGGAAACCTATTACAATATGGCATGAAATTTCACATTTTTGCGTCCGCTAAATTTAAATTCAAAATTTATCTTCCTTTCTGTAGACTGAAAATATATTAAATAGGTTGAAATTAGTTGTAAAGGTTCTCTCAATAGATTTAAATTTTATTTATTGACCAAGTGTTCAGCAAAATCATACTCAAATATAACAAAGAGTCTAAAATAACAGGTATTTAAATACATATTATCATACATGTAGCTTTAGTTTCTACTTAATAGATTATGAGAAAATCTCATAATGACCTACACGAAATAGAAATAGATAAAGTGTACAAGATCTAGCTAAAAAGCTTTTACTGTTAGCTCATCCACCTCCTCTTTAATATCTATATTTCTTTCAACATCCCTATGAGGTTTAGCTTTCTAAGGCTAGCAAAAAGAAAAGAGAAAAGATAATGTCTGAACTGGCTTGGTGTGTGCTATTTATTTTATTACAATTCCACATGTTACTGATAATAGTTCTATATAATGATCTCAGTGTAGTCCATCTTTGAACACGGTCATTATTATAGTCTGTAAAGTAGAAAATTGAAACTTTTGAGAAATTTTTGGAAAACTTATCTAGTTTCTTTAGTCCCCGAGATCTAGCGTAAATAAAAGAAGCACAGTGTCCACGAAACCAGAAATTTAAACAAGTCCAGTAAAAGCTTGTCATCATTACAATCATATTGAGTAATTCTCACGCCATTTCTTATTACAATCATTTTGACTAATTCTCATGCCAGTTCTTACTAGAATCATATTGACTAATTTCCACGCCAGTTCTTATTACAATCATATTTACTATTTCTCATGCCAGTTCTTATTACAATCATATTGACTAATTCTCACGCCAGTTCTTAT
>JAGDQP010002006.1:0-57425 GCA_022664845.1 Lepisma saccharinum | reverse complement strand
TTCTTATTACAATCATATTGACTATTTCTCATGCCAGTTCTTATTACGATCATATTGACTAATTCTCACGCCAGTTTTTATTACAATTATATTGACTAATTCTCACGCCAGTCCTTATTACAATCACATTGACTAATTCTCACGCCAGTTCTTATTACAATCATATTTATTGACTGACATTGACTGATTCTCATGCTAGTTCTTATTACAATCATATTGACTGCTTCTCACAGCAGTACTTATTACAATAATATTAACCCCTTCCTACGCCAGTCATATCCAGATTTTGTTACGACAAATTCACCCACACCCAGGAGTCTAGTAGTTACGGTCGCATCGGCAAAAAAGGTTTGATTGTTGCTCACACAGAAAATTAAATACATCGAAATGAATCATACATTTGAAGTGAACTGCACAGAACTTGATACATTACTTACACACTAAATTAAAAAAAAGCGGAATTCTGGTCGATTTGAGCCGAATATTTCATCTTTGGAGAGTGGATTTTTATTGGAGGAAAGATGAGAAATTTCCGCTCGAGAAAGGATAGTATTTATGATAGCTATCTTCGATGGAAACATAGACATAAGTGTTTTAGATTAATTTCCATCTATTTAGATAATATTTTCATGTTTTGAGCATGAAAAGACGCTATAAAATGTTGAAAATGTAAAAAGATGCAAAAGAGGTCCTTCTTTTCATAAGTAGTAAGAAAGAAAAGCTATGTACTTATGAATGAAAAAAAAGCAAAAAAAAAACCCTCGGTGGGATTTCAATCTGCTACTGTTCGGCCGACTTGCCAATGCCTTATCACCTTAATCAAGCCAACTATGAGATTATGCTTTCGAAATGGTTTCTTTCGTCTCATGTACTTACGAAGAACGTTCAGAGATTTCTTGTACATATCTTACTCCTGATGTCTTCTGATATGTTTTTGTTAGTACGAAAATTTTCAGGTTTTCTGTTGTCATTTTTAACAGAACGCAATAAATTTCATAGCATAGCTTCGTCTTTTGATAACCTTCTAGGTTACAAAGGACGAGAAGAAATTAGACTAGTACCCATGATGCATTGTAAAAATATGAGAAATCGTTCGTTCAAGTTTGAAGAATAAATTACATCCATAAAACATCGGAATTCCATCTAGAAAGATCACATTTTCCCTTCCAAGTCGAGAGAGTTTCATTGAAAACCACTCTTTTCGACTGAAAATTTCGAAGATGAAACATTCCTCTCTGCCGAATTTAGTGTGTGGTGAACTTAAATACATTATTATTATCTTTATTTTATCTGACGCCTTGTACGAATTTAAATCGACATTGATACCATATAACCCTTAACCATATAACAAACTGATGAACTTAAAACGTATAACCTGATACACAGAAATTGCTTCAAATAGTTAGGTTGGCTGAAATAATGCAATTATCTGCAGTTTATTTAAGTTGATGTATTTGTTTTCGTTGTTTTCTAAACGCATATTTTCAGAAAAATTTTAATGATGAAGTAGATCTTAAGACTGACAAAAGGGCAGTTATATTATTATATATTGTTGTTGCAATTATTATAATATGTTCCAACTATTAGATATTCTTAGTGCAGCTGTTACATATTATTGTTACAACTGTTACAATATGTTACACGTGTTACATATCATTGCTTTCGATTCACAGCTCAGTCAGCTTCTCAAAACATTGGGTAATAATTGTAAATATAAGAAGTATTAGTAAGCAAAATACCTTGTTTCTTCATAATAGCAATTTCTGGCTTACTTAATCACAGTTAATGTAACTTTATCAAAAAAATTTATCACTTACGTGCTTCCTAACGTATAACATAATTCTCAGTATATACAATACATATTAATAACTTACAAATTGCATTCTACGTTGTACGTACTCGCTTGTAATGGAATTCAGTAGCACCTCGAAGAAACGAATAATTACTAATGCTTGAGACTTTCGAATGGAAAGTCCTTTGAAAAAGAAAACGGTTTTGGTCTTCAAAGGCTCCAAAGATTGGTAATAATACTATTTATTGGAGGTGATACTAAATTCCTTTATGAGTAATAACAATGTAATAACGAAAAAGAAACTCCCCAACGTAACAATGTTGCAAACTGTAGTTTAGTCTAATTTTGATGTTATTAATGAATAAGGTCTATTTCTGGATGTAATGATGACTGTCATTTAAGAATGAGGACTATTATTTATTAATAGATAAAAAAATATTTTTATCTATTGCAAGAAAGTCAGGGATTCCGTAAGGATTTTCAGTTTGGGGGGATGTAAAGTCAAAATTGGGAGGGTGTAAGTGGAGTTTTTCCCCGGTTTCTATCGATTTTTGACCGCGAAAGGTTTAAAGTTGGGCGGGGAGTGTTCTCGAGGATTTGGGAAGTGACACCCTCACAGGACAGATGTGGGGAGGGGGAGGGCTCTAGTGGAATCACTAAAGAAAGCTACTGACTAGTACTCGAGTTGAGAACAACTTTCAATCTTTTCATTAGATGGAAAACTAGTTGTTTTTTTTTTTGTTTGATGTCATGTTTTCATTTGCGTCTACAATTATTAGTTTTTATTTCTAGAAATATGTCAAATACGAAAAAGTACGATTAATTCACGGACGTTCTGCAATTTCTCTTTCTTTCTTCATTTTGCTTCACTTCTTTATCTTTCTTCTTCATTTTAATTCTTATCCTCTTTTCTTTTTATTCTTTCATTTGCCTTCTTTTCTTCCTTTTATAATTTTCTTCCATTCTTCACATTTCCTACTGTATTCTGTTTCTTTTCCCTTTTCTTCCATTCTTTATATCTTCTGTTCTTGCATTTTGCTTTCTTTCTCTTGTTTACTTCCTTCCTTCATAAAACTATATTTCATTCGCGTTAACTTTGCACAGTACAAGGCTTATTTCTTTCTTTCTCCCAGTTGAACATCGAGATGTGTTTCGAAAGTCTTAATGCCGACCGGGTAACCGTGCGGTCTAAGGCGTTAGACCAACGACTCGAAGGTCTCGAGTTCGAATCCCGGCAGAGGCATGGATGTTTATGGATTTAAACTGGCTGTAAATGGGCGAATCGTGACGGGCCGAAGTCAAAAGTTACTAGACTGGCCTATTATAGAATAAAGTTTATCGAAAGTCTTAAATCAACCTTTGGTTACTCGTATGTTAGTTTAGTATGAAAGCTGAGTTCTAGTGTGTATAGAACTCAAGAAATACTTCACCTTGTACTAAACTCTGACGCAAAGTTAGAGCGAGTGAAATTTTATAACCTGCGAATTTCAGCACTGAAAACATATTTTCTTTTCTTTTTATATCTCAAATAATAAAAGGTAACGATATCTCGTGCTCTCTAGGCAAACGATGGCTCCGTTCGTTTTAATATTTGCTTGGAAATGTATTTAAGGACTAAGGAAATTTTCGCAATGTGACTCAGGCCTCTACCCTCTTTATTAATCACGATGAGCAACTGAAGAAGAAGTTGACTAATTGTTCTGTTTAGTCATTTAATTATAAGAACGAAACCTTTTTAAGGATGACGTAACCTGTAGCTTCGTGTATAAAATGGGCAATTTTTGACTTTCAATTGTTGTAAATTAATTTTTCACCACAATATGTAGCAATTATAATTAAGGAACCAACCAGCTACTAGAAACATAGAAATTTATTAATATAAACTTTAGAACATCTTACAGTTAGATAAGAGTTTTGTAAAATATAGTATATATACGTTATTTGTGGTACACCAAGTCCCGTTTAGTGATACGGCATCTTGTAGATGAAAAGATAATTCAAACGTATGTAAAAAGAGTAGGATTTTCTAGGTATGTTTCTCCAAAATAGTCCGCAATAAATCCAAACCGACCCAAGATTATTATTTAAAGCATTATTAAATCGAAATTTTTATCTTCATTGTACTTCTTAACGGTAACCAAAGAAGTTAAAAGAATACTATTGAGAAATGCATTACAATTAGGGTAGACGTTGATAACTTCGTGACATTTCGTACAATCGTGATTTTGTGACAATGCCGAGAATTGCCGAATTAATATTTTTTTTCGCCACTAGGTGTCTCAACAAGTATTGCCTGCATTTTGCTCGATACTTCTAACTCGAAAACTCTCGGTAATGCAGTGGCTGCGCAAAAAAAAAGTGCATCACAAAGTTAGGAATAACACGAAATTGCCAAAATTGATCCTATTTGTTTAATTATTCATGTTATCCTAGGTTTTTGTTTTATTATTTTCGTTGGTAATGTTATGGAAAAGTTTTTAAACTACCAGTTTCTAAATTTGCATGAGCGATTTTTTTTCTCGATAATTTTCTTAAACATTTCTAACAATTGTCACAAACCTAAAGAATGCATTTGTTTTCTGACAAATTTATGGAACGGAGAATTCCTAATTTCTTGTGTACTGACTACGAGGCAAATTTTCTTCTATTGTTTCCCCAAATAATTCCGTTTGTGGACATCTAGGGTTTCAAAAATATAATTGAATAATCAAACATGTCAACATCATAAAGATAAAACTATAAAGCTTAGTGTTTCGTTATCTTGAGAGCAATATCTTCTTTTAAAAAGATCGTCGTCGTGTGGGACGCACGGCGAGTAGGAGAGTAAGCAAGCACTGCTTTAACATCATCACTTTTTAAAGAGGTCGGTTCACTACGAAGACATCGAATGCCATTAGTCGTAGAGCGTAGGCTGTTTTGATGCGATACAAATGAAGTGTTCAAGCAATACAAATATTTTCGCCGTTAAGTACTCGTTCACACCCATCCTTTTCTCCTCTTTTTCCCCCCTTTCTTTTCAATAGCCTTGCCTTTAATACATACGTTATGAATTTCTCAAGGACAGCTTACATGTGATGAACGTTACAATTAACATAGTATAATGTCTAACAGGATGTCTGCTAGTCTATTCATCAATTAATCTTCATATGTCGAACTAAGTGGAGTTTTGATATATTAAATCAATAAATAATTACGCAATGCCTATTGATTATTTCAAAATTGCACTCACAAATGCAGTACTGAAGTTATCGCTCCAATAGACTGAAGATCAGTGGTTTATTTCAGAAGATTATGAACATTATGTGATGCTATGAACTCAGACAAGGTTAGTACCAATAGTTAGAACTATTGTTAAAAATCAGATAACTTTTAGGTCCCTTGATACAAAGCTATAGGGACAGAGACCATCTATTTCCGCTTAATAGTGACCGTCCGTGTACATATATTAAATCTCAGAAACTACAAGATGTAGAGAGATGCTTGAGGTGTCATTCGAAAGGTCTTAGCTAGGCTACCTCATAGCCGCCGAAACAGCCTTGATTAATGTACTAGTTCACTGTTGCCAGCACATTTCTTTTAAAAAATTAATCAAGTATTCGAGTTGAAATTATTTTATTTTATTTATGATCTAAGCATTTAATGCTCAGGCCATCCTTATAGTTGATATTAAGCGTTTCTCTATGGACAATTTTCGGGGGTCAAGGGGGCTTGCTCTCCGTACACTTCCATGAAAATTTGCTAATATTTCTGAAATGGGAAAAACGTTATAGTAAAACAATTGTGTATAGGCTATATACAGAGGTAAGTTTCTTAACCAGCGGGGGCAACCAGGGGAGAATGCCCCCCCCCACGAATACTTACATTTAAATTCCAAAATAACTTAAATTAAGCGTTTTTTCTATGAAGAAGGGCGAAATATAATAATGAATAATGGGATGTATGCGGAGGTATTTAATAAAAAATAATCCTTGTGTGCCTAAAATGTATCAAGGGACCGGAACCTTTGCGATTGTGGGTAAAATCGCTGTTGTTTAACTTGTTTAAACCTATATACAAAATGACCAGACATGTAGCTATTGCTTAAGGCCGTTACACTCCAGGGCCAGAGAATGAATGGGTAGTCATTCTGCCGCCTGGTAAAACTGGGAAACCCTCGAAACTCTGAGGTAATATGACCCAATGAAACCTTGCGTTCATCACCGATGTCAACTAGAAGTTCCCGATTATAACAACTAGAACACCGATATTGGGTAAGAACCACATAAATGTATTGAAAGTAAAGAAGCTGAAATATGAAACAATTTACGTTGCATATATTTGCTCTGATCTCGCAGAACTGTATTCGCTATTGATATCATTTTGAGTGTGAATAGATTTAATTTGAGGAAGTATCTTGACGCAATATATTTGAGCCGTGGGTTTTTAGATATGTGAGATACCTTAATTTTATAATCTGTTACGTCAACAACTTTATCCATACTTACTTCTCCCCGTGCAATACTGCATATAGTTATTAAACCTTACTTAATTGATCATCCCTGCTCCATACTCGTGTGCAAGTGAACATAGCAATGAGTTTTCAAGTCATAATAAACTCCCGCCATCTGTTGTTCTTTGTTAGATTGACTTTGGTCCTAAACGATAAAAAAATAATTTTGGGGTCCCTTGATAGCAAGGACCTTCTATTCCCGCTCATGATGTCCGTCCGTGTCCAAAAATTAAATCTCAGGAACTACAAGTGGTAGAGACATGCTTGAGGTGTCGTTGTAAAGGTCCTGGCTAAACTACCTCAGAGAGCTGGTACAGGTGTCGTTATCGGTGGGGGGACGGGGGGTCGCGTCCCACCCAGATTTTTTTCCAAATGTATTTAAAGACACTAAAAAAATAAAGTCTTATATTTAGTAAAACTTTAAATAATCGATTCCATGATATGCTGAAAACTGTGTGTATTGATTTCCTTAACTGAACTATTATATAATATTTGTGGTAACACGTTCAAATTCCAATTAAAGTATTTTGTCTACACTGAGTAATAGCGAGGGGAGAAAATAAATAAAATAATTTAAAAAATTAAATATCTGTATATAAAAACCTATGTACGGCGGGGAAAAACTGCTGATACAAGGAAGTTTTGATAATGTAATTTACTTTTGTATTCTCACTACGATATACTAGTATTCACTCTAGAACACCTTACGGAAATGCAAATAAATGAAACAACAAATTTTCCAGTGCAAAATATTACCCTGCACAGAAATACTTTCGCGGTGCACGAAACAAAGAACTACTACTCGCTTCAACAGAGCCTATCTTTTTCAATTCCGGCGAGTATTACACTCACACTGATTCACAATTGAGCAAGGAGTCACCGCAACAATGCTGGGGGATGGGTAATTGGATTGCTCTAATTTAATACCTGCCCGTAATAAACTTAATCTTTTCTTTTTTAATTTTTTTTTAGATCTAGTTATTTTTCATTAGATTATATTAATGAAGAGTATGTTACATCACGTTAATTTTCGTAAGCAAGTTTAATGTAAGCGTGTTCACCATAAAATAAATGTGTTCCAGAAATTATTCGACGCCTACGGATTATATTGTCGTATGTCCATTTTTTGGGTAAACTCAGTTAATAACACGAATGAAAACTAGTTTCTAAATGTCGTAAATCCACGGACACTGGTATCAAACTACATCTTAGTTTGAGAACTATATCAAGTGGTATTTTGTCGTAATTCCAAACGCCTTATTTTTTGTGCAATATTGTCGTATCTCCACGAGCCAATCATAGAGTGTGTTGACATCATGTGACCAGTTCTCCAACAATGGCTACTCGTCGTTTAATGCATAATTTTAAGGTGTTGTAATATATATTTTAGTGTTACTAAAATGTATCCAGTATTCTGTAGAAAATAGTATATGTACTACATTCTCACATATTATAGTGTAAAAGAAATATTAAATAGATTTGTAGCCGTATGACAATATTGCGCGAAAATGGTAGATATATCTTTAGTTAAACAAATACAATGGAGCTGACACAGGCCGCCGGGTCATCGGGTCATCGGGTCTAGGGTCTCCGGGTGAACTATGCTCGAGTGAGGCCAAGTCATCGGGTCAGCAAAGGTGATGAGGTTTCAGCTCTGATACAGTGATGTAATGTCTAATAAAAGACTATTTCTTAAAGAATAGGTACTTTTTAATAATATATAACTAAATATTAAGTTGTTAATAGTATATAACTAAAGAAAAGTAACAAGCTATATTCCAATCTAAAGTTATTGTGGTTATTATTATAAATATAATTTATAAATGATTATTGGTACTCCTTAATTGTAAAGAATTATTGAAAAAATAAAACGAGTGGCCGTGACTGAATGGTATTAGCTTAGCTTTCAGGAGTTCCCGCCTTCGAGCTCACGGCCGGCCGACTATCCTGGCTGAGAATTTTCCAGGGTTTTTCCTCAGTCACACCAGGCAAGTGCTGTGATTGCACCTTGAAAAACTAGGTCCTAGATAATTGTCTTTTTACATTCTTATACCCACCCTATCATACCCATCCTCATACTCATGAGACAAAGACACGCCTGAAAGCTATAAAAATTAATTCAATTCAAATTCAATGGAAAAAATATTCATAAATAGTTAAACTATGTCCGAAAACAGCTCCATTATCAGCGGATAAGAAGAAAGACATAAGAAGCATGTTGAAATGCATGCCGGATCAAATACTATAAGAACTTATTGAAGACTCTCAGAACAGTGATTTTTCCCGAATAAAAGATTGCTTATGCATTAATTATACGCATATGGTCATCCCTTTTATTTCTATGGATGATGTAAATAAGTCAATATACGAACTGAAGACAATCGCTATTATCGGTCTTGACAAAATTGCAAATTATTATCATTAAAGCCTGCAGCATCCATGTGGTCCCTACTCTAGTTAAAATCAGTTTAAATCTGAATAGTACAGAAATACATGGAAGGAGGCACTGATTGCCCTTAGGAGGCGACAAATCAGTTATCGATAACTATAGATTAATTTCTATATTAAACAGATTAGCAGGAATCTTCGAGACTATAATTGTTTGTGTTTGGGATTCATCAACATATTTTTGATCCCTATTATGTTTGAATCTAGTGTCTTTTTTTATTTTGTCTGGTCATTTAGCCCAGACGGTAAGACACTGAACTTCTAACTCAGCAACCCATACTCAAATCTCGCTGCAGTCATATCTGCATATGCGCCAACAGAGGACCCCGAGGAAAGGGAAAAAAGAAGAGTTTTATGATGTACTAGACTCCTTATACTCAGAACCCAATAGGCATGACATGATCATAATCTTAGGCGACTTCAACGCTAAAATCGGAACAGAAGAAGAAGTTAAGAGTAGGAGGCGAACACTCACTCCATAGAACCACGAGTGATAATGGTTGGAAACTATTACAGTTCTGCGCTCAAAATAAACTGAAGATGAAAGTACCTACTTCCCACGAAAGAATATACACAAAGGAACATGGAAATCTCCCTCAGGAAATACAATCAACCAAATCGACCATGCAATAGTGTATAATAGACACTCATCATGCATAATAAACGTCAAAACGTGCAGGGAGTAAACTGTGACAGCGACCACTATCTGGTGCGAGTGACAATTGGGCAAGGATTATCAGGGGTATTCCATAAACAAACAGCGAAGAGTCAGATGGGCAGTAGAAAAGCTCGATATAGAAGAAAAGAAAAACTCTTTTGAGAATCAAATTCACAATAATCTATTACAAGGCGATATGGACAACGTAAAGCAGAAATGGAATGTCATAAAGAAGCACCTTAACCAAGCAGCCGAAACCGTTTTAGGGAAACAAGAACCGCACGACGGAAAGGAATGGTTTGACGATGAATGCAAGGCAGCCATACAGAAGAAAAACGAGATAAAGGCAAAAATGCTGCAAAGAGAAATCAAAGGAAATAGTGAAGCGTACAAAGAAGCAAGGAAAAATGCCACAAAACTTTGTAGAAGAAAAAAGAAACAATGGATGCAAGAGAAAATTAGAAACATTGAAAAAGAACAAACAGAACGAAACACTAGGCAAATGTGCAAAGCGTTAAAAGAAATAGGGAGCGGCAATACTCCAAGAATACAATCGTGTAAAGACAAAACAGGAAAACTAATATCAGATGCAAGTAAATGCTTAGAAAGATGGACAGAATACTTCCGGGAATAATATGAGCTAAGTACAACGGCATATAACCAGCACAGCACAGCGCAGGTTTCTACACCAGCAGTTACGATGAGCAACCAACACATGAAGAGTTCAAAAATTCCATCCTCAAACTAAATAACAACAAGGCACCTGAAATGGACATGATACCAGCAGAAATACTTAAGAAAGGGGTGAAACACTACGGCAAGAACTACTTGAACTTATACACAATATCTGGGAACAAGAATAAATACCAACCAGCTGGAAACACGGACTCATAATTCCAATATATAAAAAGGATGACAGGACAGATTGCAACAACTATAGAAGCTTTACACTACTTGACATCAGCTACAAAATATTCTCGAACATCTTAAACACCAGAGCATTCAAAATACTAGAAGAAAGAAATAGGAGAATATCACTATGGCGGGAGGGAGAATATTAATTCTCTTAATTTTATTACGAAGGAAACACTTCCGCCATAGTGACACAAAGAAAATCACTCACAAAATTGATTACTTCTTTTGTGAGTATAATTCTTGCGTCACTCTTCCCTTTACTCTGAAGGGGCTTTTCTGCCCTTTTAAGCGGAAAGATCTTAACTCCATTTCACATAATTTCGAGAAAATGAGTTTTGCCTTGCGCTGTACCCTTAAATGTGTTACAGTTAAATAAAAATTTAATAAATATACTTTTTCAAAACCTAAAATTTATCTGCTATACATTTAAATATTTTACACCGTTGCATTATGGGTAAATTTGGAGTTATTGCTATTTTGCTTCTTATATCAACACAGAAACGATCGAACACAGTAAGGAAAGGTACCTTAACTCCGTCTTTGACATTATAAGCACTACATAATTATTATTTTTGTTACGTAACCTTGCATGGCTTTTATTTTTCCACTATATTTTGTATTTGCTTTATTGCATTGACATCACACAGCATTAATAACAGTGACAGTTTAAATTTTTGAATACAGCACCCTCTATTTTATATATAAAAAAATGTTTATGCAAATAAAAATGTAAATAAGAAGTCTAGGAACAACAACTTATTTTGTAATGCAGATTTATTGTTCATCTCTGCAAGATTTTTTTTGCTGAATGATTTATTGATCAATAGCCATCGTCTTCTTATCAAAGATCACCAACGTTCGGAGATCATGGCAACTTCAACCAGAATTCACATCTACTAATGGGCATGAGTCTCTTGAGTGTGTCTTCCTTCTTCGCTTCATTGATTCCACGACATTGCTTCATTGTTTTACCTGCTTCAATTCCTCTTTTTCTAGCTTTTTGGTTTAAGAAATTCAACTCTTGTAAAGGAGCATAAACATCATAAAAGGTGCTGTACAGCAATGTTCGTGAACCTTTTTCAGCTTTGATGTGTTTTCTTCCTGCTGTTGCTTCATGCCAAATAAAACTGCCAGTGGATGTTCCTTCGCATTCTTTCCTAAAGGTACAAAGCTCTCATTGAATTCAATGAATCTTTTTGTGAAAATAACATTTTTAATAATATCCATGCGAAGTGACATGATAACTTTTTGGAAGTCAGCAGAGACATAAAGTTTATTCAGATCATTTTGTGTTGCATGTTCCCAATACTTATTTCTGGCTGCACCGGCCTTCTCCATATGTTTCTGTAAACTTACGACAATCAACACAGTCAAACATTGTAGGGTATTTCTTGTGATCCGCATTATGCTTTTTCAAATTTTTCACAGAAATCGCATTCATTTCCCAGTTTTGTAAAAGCCACGTTCATCTTCTTCAGAACTGCTCTGTACAGGTCATAGTAACAGTGCAATCCGCTGGTTTCAATAAAGTGATCGTACATACCTTTAACACCAATGTCATTAGGAAGGTATCTTCGGTTTGGGGCGTGTTCTCGTTGATAATATGGAGCTACTGGATTGAACGATTCTATGTGTTTCTTAATAACGTCATGGTCCTTTGCGTTCCAAGGCGGTTTGCCAGTTGCAACTTCTGGAGACACAGTTATCGAAGAAACGTCTCTGCAAAGAACGCTGTGTATAAATGTGTCATTATTCTTGGTGAATCCTAACGTTGTGAAGAAGAACGTTTTACATAGTGATATTTTGTTCCCTTCCTCATTCGACAGAAAATAAGAAAACGATCTGTTTCGGGATGTACTCTCAGCTACTCGACGTTTTTGTACACGTCTTTCAGTCTTACTTATTTCCCAAAATTGATTATTTATTTCTTTCCTGCGAATCTGCGATGTTTTTCCTGTGTAGCCTTTCCTGCAGCTACTACATGCTTCAATGCAATTTCCTTAAGTTTGGTTTTCTTTCGCTCTTCCACACTGGAGACTTTCTTTCTCTGTTTTCTTGGCAAACCATGTTTGGTTGCCTGAAGATGATGAGAAGCCGTCACTATCACATCTTCATACATTTCTTGTGAAACGATAGCAGCTGATCTTTCCTCGCCGTAAACACGACCTCTTTCAGCTGATGAAACGCAAGACGAACCATAATCTTCTTCTGACAACAGATTTCCTTCACCATCACAATTATCAATATTATTCGGAATGGGGAACTGAAATGCAGAGGAAGATCTTGCAGATTCTGCTATTGTAACAGAATCAGTGAATGTTGCGTCATATTCCTGGAGGATTGACGCTGTAATTAATGAACATGTTTCATGTAAAACTTCCTCATCATGATTCGACTTCATCGGAGTTGACTTCATCAGGATTTCTTTGTTTCCAGCAGTCGGCCACTGCCTGCTGTTCCGACTGAGACGTCAATTGAAACTCTGAATTTATATCCTTCAAAATTGCCATAATTTTATACGCTCTAGAGTCTAAAAACTTATTCATAGTTTCCCTTAAATGCACAAGAAATCTATTCACCTGTTTCTCCTGCTCTGTTACTAAACACAATGGTAACTAGAAGGAGCTTACACAGGCTGAAACCTTGGTCGAAAATATTTACTGCAACAAAACAAACGAAGTGCCGCAAACACAGAGAAATATTATTGCGGGGAAGATAAAAAGAATATAGTGTGTTTATACCTACCTGCTCTTTCATTCTGTACATAAAGTATTTATACTTGCACTTCATAAGAGGCGAAAAAGTCGTAAGTCCAACAGAACTATGCACTTAAGGCATTTTTGCTTAAAGAATGTCAGTTAAGGTCTTTTCGCTTAGTTTTACTTACAATTTTGGACATAAGGTCAACATTAATGACGTCATAACCCCATTCTTCTTGGGCAAATCATCTTAGAATAATAGAAAACTGTACGGTGAACAATAACTAGGTTTTTGAAAAATGTGGAGTTAAGGCCTTTTTGCTTAGGAGGGCAGTGACACAAAAAAAGTTACTCGTAAAATGGATATCACTTCTTTTGTAAATATAATTCTTGTGTCACTCTTCCCTTTACTTCGAAGGGGCTTTTGTACTGATATATTTACTAGATGATTAATGACGTGTAACTTTGCCGTTGTTGGATCTCACTTCTTCTAACTGCGGAGTATTTTGATACAGAAAAAGTTGCCATCTTTACACACAAGGTTATATTGATGAGATCCTCTTTACAATGGTCTTTATATTTTTTTTTTCTTATATCCCGTGAAACATTTCGATGAAGGGTCTGGAATCTAATGCATTGAGTTCAAAATTAATGTTATTATAAGCAATTATTTGACCTGACAATCATCACAGAAAAGGAGTCAATTCTTTGGTCAACACTTCTATTGCTCATTCAGAGACAAAATTATAAATAGTTTGCAGCCGATAGTCAGGTTGACGTACAACTAAAAGCTTAATGTCCAGTAGATGACACTAGTAAACATAGTTTTGTCATGATAATTAATAAAATATTTTAGTAGTAATAAAAACGATACTCACTTTACTATATTAGCAAATATCAAATGACTTTTCAATGGATGGTTGTTTTATTATTTCTCTTTTCTCCTTTTTCAAAAAATAATAGTGTCTTTTATTGGTCACGAATATCATGTATGACTGACATTTATTTGTAAAACATATAAACATAAATTAAGCGCATTATGTCTATCAAAGTAGTTACTGGTGCCTTCATCATATATATTATTTTTATTGACGTTAAACAGAAATTACATGCATGTTACATAATAATGCACCAGATTTTCCCTCACTTTTATAAGACGAATGACAGGATCGTACCTTAATGCCAGCATGGAAACCACTACTAAAAACCGCCAATAAGAACGACCACAGCAAACAACATCAAAATTGAACAAGAAAATTAGTAAAGAAAGATTAATCACTAGTGAGCCCAATTTTCAGTAGTTCATCACCAGAAGCCAAATTGACCAGTAGAACACTTGCTTCTTCAGTAGATAGCCTCAACTATAAATCACGCAGAGACTTCAGTCATGTTTGAAAGAAAAACATTGGCGATTTGTAAACATTTAAAGAATGATAAAGACGAAGACCACGAATTAAATTCTTCACATACGTAACATCAGTTCTAAGGCAATTGGCTGCCAATGGTTTCGTATAACAGTAAGACTCCTGTGTAAAAATGTTGAAAAAAATATATAGGGAAACGGAAGAAG
Source organism: Lepisma saccharinum (assembly GCA_022664845.1). NCBI lineage: Eukaryota > Metazoa > Arthropoda > Insecta > Zygentoma > Lepismatidae > Lepisma > Lepisma saccharinum. The sequence goes on along the minus strand of JAGDQP010002006.1, from coordinate 42,854 downwards.
CTCTTGTACATGTTTTGGCCCCTGCAGTCAACAGATTGAAATCTCATAGATCTTTTACTGGGCTACTTTAAGAAAAGCAGTAATAACTACAGTTTTGGAAGATACTACAGAAAGAATAGGGTATCAGTCTACAGGAAACCTTATCGTAAATTCAAATATTAAGGTATAGAACGTGTTAGACAGGTATCAAACCAAAACGTGGATATTTGAAAGAGAATATTTAAAACTAAATAATTAAATATTTGCGTAGTTTTCTTTCGTCTGAATATCTTTAGGCTGGATATAGCCATATAGGGTCATCGAAAAAGAGGGTTGGGATTATAAACTCTTATAAATAAATCAGTACCTTTAAGAGAGGATCGCTGCAGTAATTGCAACTTTAACTCCAGAGACTATTCAGAAGACGTAGCAGAGCATGAAATATCGTCTAGACGTCTGCAGAGCTACAATTAGCGCCTATATCCAAATATACTCAGGTAAGTCAAAAACATTAAATATTTCCTAACATTTTAAGACTCCACATGTGTATATCCATTAAGAACTTTTTTATAATAACAGTTTATAGTCTCAGTCATCTTTTTCGATGCCCCTGTACAACAACGGTAGAACTGCCGTGAAACACATTTTAAAGTAACTACACTGTTGGTTTTACTGTGCTTTTACTGTCGACCGTGTTTAGAGTGATTTGCCGTAAAACTGACGGATTTTATACATTATTATTTTAAAAAAATAATAGAATTTATGTGAATTCGAACGAGTATTTACATTTTTTGACACATCTTTTCAGCAAAAGTTTCCATGTTTTATGTTCAAGGAATGTAGTGAATGTATACAGGGAGTAAGGAAAGCCTATCAGGTTATCCTGCATGTGAATTTTGAATCGCTTCTTGTGCTCTTAGCTATTCAGTAAAGATTCGTTTACACATTTTATTCACAAAATGATTTGTTAAACTTCGGATTACTCATTTCTGCATCCAACTTGTTCCATATATAACGAGAGAAGTAACAAATAGTGATCAGATACTTATTTAGGAGGTGAGTCCAGGGTGTCTGGACCTATCAAAATGTAGAGTTTGATTAATAATTAACATCATCTTAGACGTAATTATATATATTTAATATACATTTAATACTTTGGGCACCCGGAAGCTCGTGGTCCCCTCCCAAAAAGTAACTTCTACATACGTACCTGGAAGTAATCAAAGTATACTAGAGGTGATCAAAACAACTTTTTGAAGTGTGAAAATGATGTTTTTAAATCGTAATAGAAGGGCGCTTTTGTTTGTCTACTATATATCAAAGCAAACTTAATTATAGCGAGACAATGACTTGCAATGATTTAAATTTATAGCTTTCATTGCTCAGGCCGGTATAAGGTAGAGGAAAGGACATGGAAAGCAGGGTGTAATTTGTAGGTACCATAGGAAAACTGGAGAAAAATCACTGAATATGTCTGGCCGCTGACTACGAACCTAGGACCTTCTGACTGCAAATCCAATGCTCTGCACTTGAGTTACAACTCTGCTTTGTGAGCAATTAATTAGTTTAAAAGAAAAGTATTATAGTATTCATTTTCAAAAAGGCGGAGTAGGTATATTTGGAGCAAAAGTAAATTTTTTTAACATGTTATATCCTACTGAAGGACACAGGATTGTTACTTTTTCTCTAATATAAGGTTGGAAAAGAAAAACACTTCGTCTGTAGTGAATTATATAGTTTTACGAACACATTCATTCATGGACAATAACATATTTTACGTGACTTTAGGTTTGAATATTTAATTTGAATTTGAATTTCATTGATGACCTTTCAGCAACTATGAATCAGGGCGGAGAAGGCTGTGGAGAGGATGTGGGAAGGTAGTCGACTAAGGCCTAGTTTCGAAGATACCATCCTAGCATTATCCTGTTATGACTCAAGGGAGCCGCAATACTATTCCATGTGTTTTTTTTTTCCTTTTTTCGTATATTAAAAACAAATTACGAGCTACGTTGATTTAAACGTAGAACAGGGATAGAACTCTAAAAATGTCTTTTCCCATGAAACAACCAATACGGATATGATAAAATCATGGTAGATTTTTTTATGGTGATCCCGTAAAAACTCGTGTTCCGCCAAACTCCGAAACGTAGTACTACAGGAGCATATGATCAATGCACTGTGGAAGTTTCACGCTGATTTTCGTGTTCCACCGGAGACAGTTTCCTTGTGAGAAACATTGCAGATTTGCCTTACTACTCGTGCACTAAGACCGTTATTGAGATGGTAACTTTCAATCGCCTTTCACTGGATAATGAAATTGATTCATAAAACTGTGTATTTTTAGACTATGAGAAAATTCAAATTACCTGTCGAAGTCTTCATTTTTTTAAAAAATAATTTGTTATAAAGAATTATAATACTGTCACTCCTGCTATAATTAATATAATGAATACAAGCTGACAAATTGAGGTATTAAACAGCGGTTTAATATTACATGGATATTTATAAAAAATAATTGAGAGTATTTTTTTCCTTCTTTCGTACAAGAAAATGAGTAATTCTGGAAACTGCTTCCCAATTCAGCGTTAAAAGAAAAAATCTGTAGTAAACATTTTCATTACTCATATTTAAAGAGTCACGGAAACAACAAGTAAAGTCACTCTTCTTAAATTTTTGTTTTAGCTGACATCTAGAACCTATTTCACGAAAGTACGTTGTAACTTTCCACTGTTCATTTTGCATTTTGGAGGACTGTCTAAGAGCGACAATCTTTCTGTTTACAGTCGTTTTGTTGTCTACCTTTGCGTGTTAAAAAGTCCTATAACGATTGAATATTGTCTTGTATAATCAATAATCATACTTCTTGCGCAAAATGGTAGAAAAGTGTCTAAAGGAGTTTATGGCGTGAAATTAGCGCTCTTGAGACAGTCGTCCGGAAATTCAAAAAGAAGAACGAAAAGTAATTTCGTGAAACAGATCCCTGTTAGCTCATAGGATGTAACGAAAAATAGAGGTATTGAATATAAGGAATTTAGGAAAGGTATTTTAGAATATTCTTTTCCCTCATAACTTAGTTCTTCAAAAGGAACTCTTAAATCATAGAGATAAGTTATTATTAGACATGATAGCCCAGTTAACGGAAAGGAAGTCAGCTTTAGAGAATAGGTAACCACTTCTTAAGAATGTCGTTTATAACAAAAATAGTGCAATTAATGGCAGTGTTGGATCTACGGGGGGAGGGGGCAAGCGCCCCGGGCAGCACGTTTACAGGGTGGGAAACAGCTTAAATAAAAAATAAAAGCTTCTAGGAAGTAAAATCGTATATTCAATTGGAATAGACCTAAATGTGTTCAAAATTTGAATACCGCCGCTTTAAGACATTTTTATGTTATTTCATACAACCTACCTCCATCTCTAAAATTCAAAACCGCGAGCCAAGTCAGATAGGCAGGTCTACTGCCTTACTGGAGTTAGTAATAGCACACGCCGATCATAATAGTAAAGACGGTCGTAAGACAAAGTTTAAAATGGCGGTGTCCTATCGGGGATAATGAAAAGAAAACAACCGAACCTGATCTTCCGAACCTCCAGTAATCGTCCCTAACACACTTATTATAATAGATATGGTAATATAAGAACGTTTTTGACAAGAAAAGTGAAGAAAAAAGCTAGAATTTGTCATATTACAATTATGACCGTATTTACTTTTATCATAGACCTCATAATAGAAAGACTTAGCACGCTTCCCCATTTCTGGCTGTGCTAAAACTAATGGATTTTTGTTCAGAGCACGTGATTTTGAATTCACCCGCTTGGTAGCTGTGCCATAGACCTCATAGTAGAATATGGCGCCTATGTCAGAGCTACCCTAGCGGATGAATTCAAAATCACGTGCTCTGAACAAAAATCCATTAGTTTTAGCACAGCCAGAAATGGGGAAGCGTGCTAAGTCTTTCTATTATGAGGTCTATGCTATTATGATCCGACGCTAGTAATAGCGATGCCACGACAGGCTCCAGAGAAGATAATAAAGTATAATACGTGATGCAAGACAATGTTGTGGCCGTCGCGTTGTCTGGACAAAAAACGACGGAAAGGGCGGTGGAAAGGGCGGCAAAATTTAACTTTGCCCCCATATGATAATTTCTAGATTCGGCGCTGATTAATGCTGTGCTTCACATTAAATTGAGTAGCTATTTGTGTCTAGGCAGAAAATTACGGCATTGAAATAAACCTAATGAAGAAAATGCGGTAATGCGGTATACAGTAATGAAGAAAATTTAATTTGTTTCACCTCTCTGCCAAATCAAATCTTAAGGTTGTTTTAGAAAAAGGGGATCTTTTTATTTCGTGTTATTTACGTTCGGTTTTATTGATTCTTTATTTCATCTATGTTTAGAATAAGAACTTTTATGAAATTATAATGTATTTCACCTTTGAGTTGTATCAACAAATAATGATGTCTTCACATTGAGTTTTCACTATCACAGAATTTGCGTTGTTATAGATTGATCAGTGTCCCTGCTTCCAATAAAGGGACTTGTTTTAAAATAAATAAAATGTCCCTTAGACACAAAAGCAAATAAGGGCAATTGAATGACTATCGAATGTTCGCCTGACTTTTTTTAAGTTGGCAGACATTTTTTACAGTGTATATTTATTGAAAAGTGACTACCGTTAGGTCTAGAACACCTTTATTCTTGAATTATCAAAACTTTCAATAATATCATCATAATTTAAGTTCCGTAGTTCACAAGATAAATAGTAGTAAATGCTTGCACAGTAATCTGTTATCTAGGACCACAGAAGGATCTCACCCTTATTCTTGTGGAATCCAGAGCAATGATGTCGAATGGATAGCATAAGATAGAAGGATAGGTCTGGTTAATTGAATAGTCCATTTACGGTCAAAATAGTCCCCAGGTCAAAATTTTGGGACCAGAGGTAGTCAGTCTATTTCTGATTTAAGAGGAGATCATGCAAGGTTTAGTGCAGGTTTATCTAACGAAATGGATTTGTATACCAGGCATAGGAAGATATGGATATTTTCGCTTGATAAGAACTATCGAAAGTACATAGTTTTTCCACTCTCTTGATAACAGAAAAATTGATATGGTATAAGGAATGAAAGAAAGTTTAATTTTATTGATTTATTTAAATATTTAATTAGAATGGATTGTTGGCATTGAACATTTTATTTATTGATAGAAAATGGATTATCTTGAGTCATTTAAATTATTTATTGTTATGAGGAATGAGAAAGATTTAACTGTAGTATGTTTAATCTGTGATATTTGTTTATTTATAAAGATGTCAGGCGTGTAGGAAATGAGGTGCATTATATATAAAAATGATGATTAGTGTGTGAGTTGGATAATGTAGATACGTAAATAAGGTGCTACATAATTTATGATGTTAATTAAGATGAGCGAGCTAGATAGATTATATCAGAAAAATCTATTTTTAAAGGCTGGAAGCTTACAAATTATAGGAGAATAATGGCCATAGTTATATAAAGAGTGTCTTTGAGGATATGTGAACAGTTTATAATGCTATCGTAAGTCTTGTGTGTCTAGTTTTTAATAAAGATCTTCATTTCTAGTACCACGTTTTTCTTGAGGTATCACGACCTCAGTTAGTATGCCATGCTGTTATGCTTTAATTAGCATATTTAGTGTAATGGAAAGCGATTGTCCTGAATTAATCCAGTAACCTCCACTGTGCTATATACTAGCGCTGACTTAGAGCAGTGTGTGTCGGGATAATCATTATAGCAAGAGTTCTACACGTCCATAATCAAAAGATCAAAGAGAATCTATGGAAATCCCTGAGATGAGTAATTATAGCCGGAAGTACGAAGCTGAATAATTAAGCAGCGAGTCTAAAGATTAAGAATATATTTACAGATTCAATGACGACATTATTAATAGATATTGATTATATATATAAACAATCAGGCGATGACCCAAGTGGGGGGGGAGGCTATAGCCCTCCCTGAAGTCCAGATATACACTGGATAAAATGGCCTTCAGTCCTACTTTACACTAGATAAAGTGACACAACTATGGTTTAGCCCCTTCCTTGATTATATGTTGGATCCGCGCCTGTAAACGACAGTCTTTTATTTTATTATAGTATTACATTACAAAATTAATGTTCTCCACTAGGATTATTTGCAATAGTGGCGTCCTAACTGCTATGATAAACTTAGCTTGGATTTACCTTACATCATCAGCGTGCTCAGTCACAAACACCTGACGCAAGCAGCCCAGGGTTGCTTGACGTCTAGATTTTCACAGTAATGTATCTCGTCTCTAAGCTGACATGGCCATGGCCGCGCTCTCCGGGGGAGGGCCTGTGATAATAGGTAATTCTGCGGCAATGCTGTGTTATGGATTTTCTATATTCGGTATTGAAGTATGGATATTTACCATTATTTTAATAAATCCCAGAGTGTCGTTATTTTTGTTGTTCCAGTCATAGTGTACGTTTAGTGATCAATGGCTTAAACAAATATATTGTAATTTTAAATATTACAGCAATAATATTCTTACGTATTGACATCACTGATTTTAATGTTCTGTTTTAAACTGTCATCATTTTGTCTGTTAATCGATTAATAAAACTTAGAAAAAGCAACAATATGTAATTCATTCTTACAAATATGATCTTTTTTGTGTTTTGTTTATGCACTGAGCCGGGAACAATAGCCGAAGCCCATCAAATCTCAATATTTTATTTGTTGATGTTGTGAATGCTAGACTAACCCGCAGTTTGTGTACTTCATAAATTCGCAATTGCTACATATTCCAAAAGTTTGAAATTAAATATTGATTTTCCGGTGAATTTTTTATTACTGTCTTAAAAGCCAAATAACATTCCAAATCGTAATCATGTATTTTTCAGACATTATTTTTACAACCAGCACGTTTATCGGTTTAAAATTTTAAATTTTCTGCCAATAATTTTCTCCATATTCTATATCAGAGTAAAGGTAAACATCATATTTTGGTTCTGTGGGTGCAGTTGGGAAACAGGGAGACTTCCTGTCTTCATTCTATATTTGTTCCTTTTGATCACAATTGAAATTCAATTGTGATTTTGTCCACCAAATGCAGGAGACAGGAAATGCATTCAACAGGAAGAAAGCAGAGCAATACATTTATAACTTGACTGCTGGATAGACTCAATATTTGATAACCTAAGAAAATATTGTGACCTGAGAAAATGTATCAGCAGCTTAAGCTATGTACAACAATTACTATAGACATTGTCAGAATTTCATTCGTTAATGCTGTTTAGATACTTATAGTTTCCTTCATGGACAACGAGCAGTTTCTAAAGCTTTTCTTTGCTGACGGCCTGTTTTTTTTTTTTTTTTTTTTTTTTTTTTTTTTACGGAAAGAAGGAGAAGATAACGTTTTTGCCGGAACCGCCTTCGAGTATGGATCAAATTTAATGTGATATTACAATCAGTAGTATACTTCTTTTCTTTCTTCTTCTTCTTTTTGCTTCTCGGCGTACAATATTTACCTTCCTGTATATTCCCCGTCTTCAGACTAAACATGAGAAAATGTCCTTAACCACTATATACAGATAATATTTATTCTGAAAAAATGTTGTGGACAAGTTTGAATGTAATTGGATTATCAGCTTTCTATTTCCAGGTTAGTATATTTGCATATCATACTTTCTTTCTTAAATTTTGTAACTGTTCCTTGGTATTGTGTGATTTCATTGGCAATGATATACTATAAAGAAGCCCTTGAGGCCGAGGTACACCCGTTACAATAAATATGGTATTGTTACTAATATTAAGGAACTTTACCAAGAATGTTTTGCGTGGACATCGCCGTTAAAATCTGAACGTCTGGCAACCCTAGGCTGCTTACGTCAGGTGTGTGGCAATGTACACACTCTAAGATAAATCCGTGAAAAAAAATACCGTGGTAGTTAGCACCAAAATCAAGTTGTTGTAGTTGTACAAAATTATTACATTATCAATATTTTTGTTTTTTTTTTCTATCTGGAAATTGCATTACTTCATTTCTAAATACATTTACTTCGCTTACAATATCCACGTTACAATTTATCAGTAATTTAGTGATACCAATATGAAATATTATCAAATTTAAATTTGGTCTAATAAATAACCGAATATTATCGAACATTTTGTGAATACTTATAATACGGAAGATCTCGCTGGTAACTAACCTATTACAAATTATATTTTACTGTATTAATAACGAACAGTTCCTTTTCCTGCATGCAACATTAGGTTGTTTATATTTGTACACTGTAAAAAATGTTTCTTAAAACCGAGATAAATGGTCTTATCTGTGCACCGAGATTCTTATTTAACGGGAAATGAGAACATCCTGATCTGGAAATAAGGTCATGGATCTTATGCTACATGTTTTCCTTACCTTTAATTTTCAAATATATCTTCTTGCATCTCCCTTTGCTTAATTGACTTTTATAGCTCAAATGCGGTATTGAATCAACTATAAGAGTTTTTTTTTTTTAGTCTTTTGCATTTTCATGGTAGACTACTGTGCAATTTTTTTACATTCTGTTCTTTAGTTTGCAATGGTTCGTGGTGTCCTCATATCTTGCAACATTAATTTAACTCATTTTCCGAAGGCATACAATGATGAAATTTTACACAGCGACGTAGGTTGAGTGACAATACAATATTCCATTGCTACTTTAATATTTATGTAAGTAACATTTATATTTATATATTTTAAAAACATAATTTAATATTTTTTTTAATATGGACTTCTTTATCCTAAAATAAATACTAGCCTGCAATGATCTTGGGTTTGATTGGTTGCATAACACAAAACATTAACTTGAGTAAAAGTATTTGAACACAGAAATAACTCGAAGACATCAATAAAAAAAAACTTCTTGAAGACATACTTTTCTTAAATAATTCGTACTTAAAAGTGAAAAATAAATTTGTTTATTCATGACTAAAAAAAAAGCATGAGGCGCACCAATTCAAGAATTTATAAAGTGATTGTATATGAGAGCGTACCCCATGCTTTTCTTTTTAGTCATGCATACAAAAATTGTTTTACATTTTAGAAAGAATTGTTTAAGAAAAGTATGTCTAAAAAAATTAATTAATTTCTTATTATGTACTATTAATCTTATAATTTCGTATCAAGTCTAGTGTGAAACATAATAAGTAGTTACACATTTTAATTCTTAAGAGAATCACTTTACAAAAACACTAAATATTCCAAACAATTTAAAACATTGCTACTGTGTTTCTCGTAAAAATTATCATTATCATCTTTAAATTGCACTTCTAGTGTAGTGAAAAATTGTATTGTGGCATTAATTCTTTATAATAAATTGGCGTAAATAAGTGGAAGACTTGGTGAGTAAGTGCACAATTTACTCTTGGTGTATGTTCTGACTTTTTATGGGAACGATTATAAGCACCATCTAGCGTCTCGTCTTGTATAAGCTGTGTAACTATAGGGTGCGCCGAAGTCTGTATAGTTGGTAGACTTGTTCTGCATAAAATTGCGAATGTTTCAAAATCTTGGTGGAGTATGAGTACGTTCCACACACAGATCAAGACAAGTTGTCCATTCCTTCTATCGATAATGAGCATTCATATTCAGGTGATACAATGATGCTATTTTGTGACATAGGGAGAGTTTACTTTTTAAGTATGTTTCGTAAGTAAACATTAATTGTGTAAAGGATATTTCAGTATATTGGTTTACTGCAAAATAATTCGGAACGCATTAATTCTGCCAGGATTTTCAGTTAAGGGGGTGTAAGGACTAAGTTAGACAGTGCATCTACTTTTAACAGTAAAGATAATGGGGATTTAGTGCTCTATGATTGAGGGGTGATACCCCCATTGGGGGGTCTGGTAGAATTTCTATCGGTAAGTATTTGTAGAAATCATTTGAAACAAAAAATTAATAACGGAAGTGAATATGCAGAATTCAATACTAGTATTTCTAAAAACAATAATAGGAAGAAAAAAAGTGGCATACAGGAAATAATTCTACGGTGATCAGCTTGAAAACTTCGGACAGTAAAATATTTTACTGCTTTAAATATGGAACAACTTTTAGATGAATCACTTTTTGATTTTGATTTTGGACTTATTTATTACCTATAGGCATCTATAGCTCAGACCGGTATATGGGCAGGGGAAAGGATGTATGAAGAAATGGACCAGGACCAAAGCTGAAGATACCAACTTTGAATGCGTGTGGAAAAACCCAGGAAAATCTTAGTCAGGGTGGTCAAACTCGGAATTTGCCACTGGTATCAAACCAGGATATCTCGAATGTGAAGCCAACACTCTAGCAACTGAACTACGACTGCTGGAGCTTTCTTTACTACGGATAGGCAGCTACAATAGGAGTCATTCCCCGTCTAAAAGGATCACGAAATAGAGTGGTGCCATCTGTTGACATTCTGCTTTGTAGCGTAATGCCATCTTTTAGCCATATAATCAATTTCCTTATGAAGAATAAGTAACGTTGCCATATCATTGTCTTCCAGCTTGACGCTTGCTGTAGTCGGTAGGCCAGGGTTATATTTCCGCCCAGGTCAAATTTTTATGATCATTTTTCATAGATACTTATATTTTTTGTTTGTACTTATGAAAAATTGCTTTCTTTTGCATTTAACATATTCTACACAATTCACGTAAATAAATAAAGTCAGGTTAGATTTTTCATTATACTATATATTACGTTTAACACAAAAAATGGCTCACTCCCTGTTGTAACTCCGTGTGTTATTCTGACGCACTTCCGGAATTCTTTGCGACTGCAACTGCTGCGTGCTACAAAAGTTGAGTTTTGCAGAATAAATATTAAATTTGCAAATTCGTCCACTGCTATAAATTCAGAAAATATCTGAAGAAAATAAAATTGATAACAGAAGCGCATATGCAGAATTCAATAATAATATACGGAAAACCAGTGGCGTACAGAAAATTTCCATATATGGTTTAAACTTGAAACATTAAAATGATAATTTCTCAGGGTCTATGAAACAATTGTTAGAACCTAGAGGAATATTTTTTTCCTTATATTTTGCTTATGGAACTTTGAGAATGAAAGTTATCCTAACATCATATCCATTGTATTTTCATATATGTATGTTTCTTATATTGTTTTTCTGTTTTTGTTATTTTTCCTACGTTATTTTCTAGTGTAAAATGGCTGACACCTGCTGTATCTACAATATGTACTGTATATAAATAAATAAATAGTTTTGCAGCTTCAAAAGCTAATCGCTGTAGGACTGATATTAGATTTGCATATTCGTCCATCACCACCAATATCTCACAAATATCGTGATGTAGAACATCGCATTAAAGAATTCAATGATGAAAGTATGCGTGGAGAATTCAACTATCGTATTTAGGTACTAACCAGTGGCGTTCTGAAAATTTCAGATAAAGGGGGACCAACTTGATTTTTTTTTTAAATTTTTATTTTCTTGGAAACAACTTAATTCTAAACAATTTATATGCAAACGACATTTGTTTCTTTCCATGTGTAAGCTATCATCATATATAATAAAGTTTAAACTCGAATAATTTTCGGTGAAAGATTTTTTATTTCACATAACATTTGTTTAGAGTTAAGTAATGTTTCCTGTGAAGTAAAAATTAAACACTCTATCTATTCAATATTTTTAAGCCACCCCCACCCAGTATTGTATGTCCTTTCTGTACTGTACTGTCACGATTGCTGAATCCCTTACATGTAGTTTTATAAATCAATTTTGTGTATTTGTTTCAGTGTTCGACATCCAGTAGTTTCTGAGTTGTTAGTGATACACGAAAATGCAGAATGCTGATCGAGTAATCAGTTCTGGAACACCTAAGTATCTGTGAAACCGTAAGGAATATTTAAAAATATATATATATTTTACAAGTTTTTTTTTTCAAATCCAATAATTGTTACAATCATATTAAAAGTTATCTCACTATTCATTAGAATTATTTTTTTTGGATCCCCCTGTACAGATATTCTGTACAGATCTGAAAAAAAAACTGTCTACTCTTTTTTTATGCAACAACTCTCACGTTACTCCAATGGAAGTCTATGTAGTAACTCTAGTTTTTTTTTCTTTTACTATTTTTACGATTCAGGTTAAATCTATATTTAAAAAATCGTAATTCTGGATTACTATATATACACACAAGTATACATTCTATGTGACCCTACACCTCAATTTGTAATGTGCACACGTGCACAGAAAGAAAGAAATAATCTATTTTCCGTTACCAAATAAAAAATAACGAAATTTTTAGTTTTCAATAATTTTTAGTTTTCAACACATAAAGAACCTCAATTGTAATTTTAAAAGTATGGACTGAAATAAATTCTAGTACATTTCTTTAAAGATTCAAAGATTACAATAATCAGACTTTAAAGTTCAATTAACAATTTAATTGGCAGAGAGATTTGGCTTATCTTTTCTGTTATTTAAACCATCAGTTTGAATATTTTAATATACTAAAGTTTAAATCTCTATAAAGATGTACGAGAAGTAATATCATATTTTAACTATTAGAAAAGAGGCTCTCTACGTAAAGTTGAAAACCAAACATTTGGTTGTTCACATTTGTCAACGGGAAATATTTTACTGTATTTCTTACTGCATGTTTGAAAAACGAAAATTATACTTGATTATGTAATATTATTCGGAAATTCATTAATGCAAGCCGAGGTAAAGTGTTGTACACGAAACAAACCCATAATTTACAGTGAATTCAACCCACACATGAAGATGATAACATCTCTCCGAGACATCTCATCATGAATAATTTACTGAGAGGGACTACATAAAGAACGAATGGCTATGAATCTCTACTAAATATTTGAGAGAATGTTTACAATATCCTTATAATTTCACCTTGATTTCAATAGTTTTGTTAATTAGGATATTTATTTTATCGTGAGTTGGCGACAATGTCATTGGGTGAGATTAAGAAGACTAACTCAAGTTTATCGATCTTCGTAATTATCGAAGAAAATACTAATTTCTCTCTTAATAAAATGCACATGTATCAACTTTTTCTTTTGCTGTTCATCAATGGCAAATTAAATTAATGGTGTAGGTCGTTTCGTTTCAAAATTATATTTGATTCTTAAACCCTCTTTCCCTCCCATATAGTAAAATTTAGGATATGGTATTGTTATACAAGATCTACTTTTCATACCAATTTTGTTGTACTGGAACTAAGTAAATAAAGGTGGAATGGTTGAAGTGTTTATTTAATTATCAAGCTGAAGTATTCTGGAAATGACTCCTAATGTAAAAGGAAGTAAATAGAAAAAGACTCTGTCTCTCTTGTCGATTGAAATGGCATATGCTCGATTATCAAATTCTTTTCTACTAAATTCTAAAAAGAATATCTTTGCTTCATATGTTCGTGTTTATATCTAGTAATTTGTTTATTATATTATAACTTGTTCTCAGATCATAAAGTTAAATACTGGAAGAACTTATTTTATTTGCTTTCTTTTCATAATCTCAATTTTATTAAGATTTTCAAATATCTATAATTAATCAAGGGGAGAAAGAAGTTAAAAATATTGTGCCAAGGATCTTGTGCAACAACATTCACAATAACAAGTTCTTCGTATTCCTATTCTTTGTATTCTCAACGCATGATTTATTTAATGTTAATACAAATGTTGAGTAAAATACTTGCAGATCTAATAATGGTAGCCTATATTACATTACTGAAAATAAGCTCTAATTAAACGTTGATGCAGGAAATTCACCAGTGAAACTAATACAAACTATCGTAGGGAAAGAATAATAAGAGACTAGTACCCTCTGTTGACAAAATATCAAAGTAGGATTCTTTCTGGTTTGGATAAGCTTTTAAAATTTAATAATAGATGTCACTTTTGATGTGTGACTGGTTCAGCAGTTCATGTCAGCAGATGTACATACAGTCAGATTCATACAAAAAGTGTTGCCAAATATTTCAATTATTCCTACTTTAAAGTTTCCTGTTGCCCATTTTCCTATGAACTTGAGTGTACATCAGCACGTGAATTTAGTGAATTAAAAGATGTCGAAAGATAACGCTATAGATCAATGATTTTCAACTTTTTTATATTCATGGACCGACAAACTACAGGAAGAAACTTTCAAGAACCTGCTACACAATAAGTATAATATAATTAAATATTTGTATTAATATACCGCAGACCGGCATAATAGTTTTGCTGAGCGGCGGTTGAAAACCACTGCTCTAGATGCCGCGATGTATTCGGGGCAGTATTTTCTTTGAAATCCCTCTCACGACTTTCTTCTGTCTACAATCCTAGTGTTTTCTTTTTACTAATTGATAAGGCATGAAAATTTTAGTTTTAATAGCTAGTTCTTATACTTGCCTTATATATAAAAAAAGAGTTTCAAACGTTCGCAGCAGAAAACGTACAGCAAAATAAATGAAAAAAAGTTACTAAAGGCGTCAGGAAAGTCTGCTCCTGCAATAAATTAATAAGTTCATATTTTTCTTGTGTTTATAAAAGAAAAAGCACATTACTTTTTTTAACATGTTTAAAATATTCAGTGATTATCTTAATTATCTTTTGATTATTATTTCAACAGCTATCTTTTACTTCTAATCCTATTTTAATTGGCTAAAATGGGCAAGCAGAACATTCATACATCAAATTGCAGTTTGCAAAAATAATTTCAATTCCCTATTTGTTTTTATTTCTTTACTTAGAATAGGTCAGAAATAGGAAAAATCCTTTTCAAATGAAAAATATTCTAGATAAAGTAAGGTGTATTTAAGAAAGTGTATTTTTTGTATGATTCAATCAACAGAAGTATCTTCTGATTCACTTTCATCCAGCAATGAAACCCAATCGAGATGTAGCGTCCCCTACACTCCTCGACAGGGACGTGTTTATGGGTAGTGCTGCGGTGTGGAAGGTGATGCTACATCTCGGTAGTGTTTCATTCCAGGACAAAATTGAAGCAGAAGTGACTTCTGCTGATGGAATCAATAAAAAATACACTTTTTGTACACTTCGCACTAATTTTCCAGCCCCTATCGGTACCTTCCAGTTAATATGGGCAGCTTTTTATTAGTTCTCTATAGGATATAGATTCTCCTTGGAAAATTTAAGGGTAGCTTTCAACATGGTCTCAACTGCGGTTTCCTTGTGAGACCATTTTGAAAACTGATGATGATTATGTAGTGAATTTTTACATAGCAAAATAATGGAGAGGATTAGTTTGATACATCCAGTTATCTTCCCGGGAGTCCAGGTCATTCATGGAGAGAGAAGAGAAGTTACTCTGCATATGATTACAAACGAATTGGAGATCTGCATGAAACATGGTGATTGTCAGCTCGTATAAAATATGAGTGGTTTGTGCGAAAATTATATCTCGCATCATATCCTCAAGATTTAAGAGAATATGTGCAAATAGGTCTTATAACTGATGATTGAGGCTTTCGTTAATTAATACGAAATGGAATGTAATGAACATGCTATTCCAATACTCAGAGAATGTTTAAATTTGAATTTGGCACGTTCAAACAGAAAAAATCAAGGTTTGAAGATAATAATAGCACAGAGTATTTTACTCTGTTATAATAATAAACGAAATAAAAACATATTTTTCCCCCTCTTCAAGAAAAAAGCCAGAGAGGAACAGAATTGGCCCCAAAATTTTCAGAAGCGGGGGTGGGTGGATCCTCTTGTCCTTCCTCACTATTTCGCACCCTACTTTGTATGCTCCACTTTTCCCATCTTCGTCCTCGGATTCGTTGTCCCATTACATTTGATTAGTTTGAGACGTCCTTCATACGACAATGCAGCAAATAATGAAATTAATTTCTATTTAAAAATATTATTATCAAAAAATATTGAAAATAATGATTCTTAATAATAAGTGGAAATAAATACACTGTAAAAAATTATACTTTTTTTGTATATTCTATATACATCGTTGCTTTAGATGACCTGATTTAATTTCACTTTGGTCCTCTGTTTTAATTTGATTTTATTTGTCTATAACGCCTAAGTGAATGTAAGTAGACAGAAACTGACCTCAGAATTGGACTCAGAGGTTTTGTTTGGCCAGTTCTAATACTATACAGGGTGTATCACGAGTCACTAAGTATCTCGGGAAATAAAGGCATCTCGAACTTAAGATTTGGATTCAGAGATCTTGATTTATGAGACATTTTTTGATTCTGTAAACCTACAACCTTCTTCTATAGTATTTCTGTACTATTTGCACTCAGTCAGCATGGAATGCTAGCGCCAAAACAATAAAGAGAATCTGAGTGCATTTAGTATAAGACTATCAAAGTAGAAAGACTGTAGTCTTACTAAAATGAAAGCTGCAAGGTAAATCAAGAGTATGCATAACCAAAATCTGACGTCATTTTGTGTCTTATCTGCTTTAGTTTAGGGGTTAGCATATCACAAATACTGAGTGCGTAGAGTGCAAAAAATGTGTAGCCTTACCAGCTGAAAAACGACCGCGCCATTCAAAAGGCATCTAAACCCAAAATTTTAAGACAGTTTCTATTTTTTTCGATTCACTTTCTGAACAAGAACAGGTGGAAGGAAACCCGATTTCAGATTTTGGGCTCAGCGATCTCTCTCTATGTACAATTGTACACGCTCGTTTTCAATCTGATGATGCTACAGACTTTTTCTTAGGGATATTTCTCTACCCCATGCACTTCTGTGAAATTAAACATCTCTCACTCATTTTTGGCATTATTTTCTTCATATTCCCTTCCTGTACCCGTACCAAACACGGAAATTATCACCAGAGTCTCTCCTTAGGTTATTTTACTATATAAACTGTCATTGGATCCGCCCTAAGTTTTTTAACACAAAATTATTTGTGATTGTTTTAGATTTTGTGCTGAAGAAATTTATTGTGTGTTTTTTTTTCTGAAGATAGTCTTTAAATGCTTTTTGCACATCTACTTTTTTTTTCTTGAGAATTCCTTTCTCAAATACTTCTTGTATATATTTAAGTTATAGTATAGCATTTTTACAATAAACTCCAGTTCAACTCATTTTCTCTCGCATCGAATTTCTTCAATATATATCGAGAAAAGTGACAAACGTACTATCTTCTCTGTATTTGTGTAAGTTCGTTAAAGAAGAGAAGCAACAAACATTCTATCCCCGTTCCTGCCAGCTCTTCATCTCTTAGACTGCTAAAACTGTTATTGATACACTCCAAATTTGCTTGAAAACCATTAAAAAAATAGATGTACAAAATTATAGAAGTAATCCAAAATGGACTCCCGTGAAGTGTTCAAAGGATATTTTTAAAAGATGAATATACTTTTTCTTGCACTATAATAATCTACTAACTTTAAAAGAATGTATTCCTTAAACGCTAATAAAGTATTAAACAGTAGTTTTTGTTTTATTTATTCCCTTGTATATAGGAGTCATATTCATTATCATGTACTTCGTTTTGTACCAGGACTTTAGAACCGATATAAATCCTCTTCTTTCTGATAAACATTGTACGTTCAATGAATTTTAAACAAAATAATTTCTTAATGACACTCATTTACGCCACTCTCTCATGAGTCTAGAGTTCCTCAAACATAATTTTAATACAAAAGCATGTTTAATGTCTTGAAGACGGAAAAGGGAATATAATGATAGTTATTTATTTAGATGGGAAAAATATTTCAAAATAAGAATAAAACTTCAATCAGGCCCAAAACTTCCTTATATTTGAATTCTCCTGCCATCTAGTGGAAAATTTGGAAGTTTGCGTTAGCCATTATAAATGTTTGTTTTAATATTTAAAAAAAAAAAGATATTCCAATTATTTTGTTGGTTGACATTTGGTAAAAATAATTCAATTTTTAAAAGTGTGTAAGATTTGAATGTTTTGTTGTCGGAGGTGCGTGTTTCTTTAGCTTTAACACATTACATAACATAACAACAATTTAAAATAAAAATATACACTTCTTTGACATTTGCAATTCATCTTTGAAAATAGAGAATACACCATAATTTTCAATTTGAGGGGGAGTGTAGAGTAAAAATAGAGGAGTTGTAACTAGAGTTTTGTAGAGTTTCTATAGTTTTTTTTTTTAAAACAAAATAATTAAAATTGCGAGTGTGTGCTTGAAAATTTGTGAGACTGGGTTTTTGGATTCTGGCAAAATTCATGTTTGCACACCTCAAATAAGCCATGTTTTCATCACGTGTGTACACTGTAAATGTGCAAACGTGTAAAGAAAAGGCTCCGAATGTATGAATACACGGTTTTAATGTCCTAGAATTAAATATATAAAACCGGTGTGAACGGGAATTAAACCCGGGTCGATTAAATAGTACGTTAATAGTTTAATCAGCTTTTGTTTTGAATAAGCCAGTTACTCAGCTATTCGATTCATACAAATTTAACCATTGGAACATTTTTCAGTTCATAGAAATCAAATGTAGGTAATAAGCAAATCTCTAATATAGAGAGAATCAACCAGGATTTTCAGTTTGTTTGAGATGTGTAAGTGGAGTTTTAAAAGTTTTCTGTCACTTTTTAATAACAACAAATTTGTACTTAGTCGAATTGCTAGAGAATTTCGGAGGTTTACACTCCCACTGGAGATGGGATTTGACATATTCTTGTTAGCGGAAGAAATCACGAGACAAACAATTTGGATCAGGAAGCAATTTAGGACACGAGAAAAGCACCAAATATAACCAAATTTTACGATAAAATCATTCAATAAATTGTTCTGTGAAAAAAAAAGCATAGCATTGGATTTTTTTGCGTTTATCTATAGTGTGCAAACTAATAATAATAATAATCTATGGTATTAAGATACCTTATGAATTATAGGAGTTCCTATTAGTCATAAATTTCTCTTTGGTAAAGGGTTAGAATTTGTATTCCGGATAATTAATAATAATCACAAACTGAAGAGCAGAAGAATATATTCATATTCCTCTTAATAAAAAAGACATATATTTAAAGGCCATCCAAATTAACATCTTATAATCGATTTTTGTAGTCTATGAGTACACAAATCAATTTGACCATCAAGAAAGTATAATCAGCGATTTATGCCTAACAAGTTCAAGTGTGTGTGTGAACTATTCAGTGCATCTTGTACTCAAAGGTGATGCAATTTTGGATCGAATCTTAAATGGCTAAAGCTCAATCATATAGGATAATTTGCATTCGCAAAGCAAACATAATTTATTTTTGTAATAGTAAAAATTATGAATATATTATACATATGTGAGCTATTTTGATCAAAGCATATTCTATATTAATAAGAAACATGTATGTATGGACAATATTTCTTCCACGAAATAACCTAATATTTACTGGCACAGAGAATTTCATATTATGTAAAATATATTAGAAAATACTAGTATGTAAAAAGAAGTTACTATATTCACAATTCATTTATAATGTGGAGAGTAATAATTTTTCTGGTCTTGCATCTTGGGGTCCTTTACATTGAGCCACCTTTATTGGCAGGTATATATCGTTAATTATTTTGATATATTCACCTGTCTATACCTAAATAACCAATATAAAGATTTATTTGAGGCTAATGGTTTTGGGAAACTGTACCAAGTAATAACACTTGCTAAGAAAACATTATAAGACCCCGACACCTTTTGTCCATAATTTTAAGACCATTTCAGACAAGATATATATATATATATATATATATATATATATATATACGAAAACTGTACAAGAAATGTATATTTCTTTAATATAATGTATGATCAGAGGTACACTTGTGGTCTGTATCCAGTACTTTCTTCTTCACGTTTGTATCCACCAACAATAAGTCTCCGTCAAACCTGCATTTCAAAGGCTGCCACTGATCTATCATTTATTCTTTCGAACAGTCCACTGTTCCCGGTACTCGCTACGAAGTCCTGTAATCCAGTTATCCTGAAGGGAAGTTAGAGTTTGGAACACTGTAGTTTGGCATCATCGTAGTCTGTGCATTCTTACTCTATCTTGCATGAAAATTCGAACGCGATTTCTAACCTATGTTAACAGTAAATCCTTAAAAACTTATTCGTTTAGAATTAGGACATAAATCGCAACTCAAACGAATACAGTTCATTTTACTGTTCAATATAATAATAGTGCATGCATAAGTTTTAGTCAGCTTCTTTCTCAAATGTTAGCTTGTCGATCGACGGAGGAAAATATTAGATCTAAGTTTTCTTCTACACGTAACAGTTACATATTTCCTGTACAGACTATTTATTTATTTACTTATTGTAGCTTTTAGGCTACAATAGAAAAAATCTAGTCTGTAAGTATACAGATTTTTGCCAAGAAATAACCGCTGAAAGTAGTCTAATAATTACGGTGTATGAATGCTAAAAATTTGTTTCTTAGTAGAACTTAAAATAGTAGGTGAAATTCGATTTACAAGTATTCAAAATGTTGTATAAAAGAACATAAGGATAGAAATATCAATTAATTAATACCTAACGTACTTAGTTGAATTTTTGCTATTGTCTTCAACTTCTTCAGACTAGAGAATATAGTTATTTGTGTACAGTTTAAAGATATTCTTACAAATAAGCTATAAGATAAAGATAAAATGAATTTTATGGGCTGTAACAGCACTATGGCTTACGCCCGTCCCGTTACAAATAAGCTATATACATTCTTATTTAATTTGAAATCCTTATAATGCAGGTTCGAAAATAAGATGACTGATTAATAAGAATATAGATATCTTATTTGTAATGAAGTCTTTCTTTATTCGTGTACAGATAAGAACTATTTTGTCAAGTTTAAGAAAACATTGGCTTTCAAGGGCCACTAACATCTCTCAAGAAAATAGAACACGTCTTTCTGATTTTAATTGGTTATAAATTTGATGTCACATTGCAAATAATTATATAAATAATATATCATTACTACTTTGCGAAAGAAGGACGCACTCTATTTTTCATATGTTGAACCCAAATTTATTTAATTATTTTTTGAAAAGAAAAACTAAACAGAAGTCAAGAAAAAGAAAGAGCGGAAAGAAATAGAAGCAACTAGCAGACAGTTTTAACACTTTATGAAAGAAAACATAAGTACATTCAGAGAATGTCTTACACCATGTCCTTTTTCTATATAATTCGTTCACAAAAATATAAATCAAATCGCCTTTGCTAATGTTGTTTCAGTTTTCCATTTTATGGTTGTTTGTACAAATAATAGTGAAGATAGTTCGGGTTTATAAGGAGGAGAATATAAACACAGTCAATATTATGAAGAGGTTAAGGTTGTTGTAGAAATTGTCATTGGGAAGTTCAAACCCTAATCGGTCCAAATATACTTTTTGAAGTTTGTACAGATTTTTTCCCTCGTCCTCCTGTGAGATAAATGCAGCAATGTCTGTAAACAGAGCCAACTTCCTCCTTGCAGGAGCTGTGCTCCTCATGATCATAAATTGTTCCGCTTTGAGATCAAGATCAGACCAGAGATATTTGAAACAAGAAATAACAGTACAATTTCTGAAAATAGTAAGGAAATTAGACATGTAGAGGATATGTACTTAACTAATTATTTACATTTTAAGTGCAATTAATTGGTGATATCCCTCTAACTAATTCTAGTTATCCACTCTTTTTCTTATAATTAATTTATTTGTGGGATTAGTGACCATCTACCGGGTAAGAATGAAACTAATATATTCAGAAATATAGTTACGGTTCCAAAACTAGAATTAATTAATTTTTTGGACATTCATAGAAAATAATTAACATTTCCGTTGGGTCGTTTTTGAAATAAATTATAATGCACCTTGGGCGTACCGCACTAGATTTTTTTTAAGGGTACGCCTCCTCTCAATTATCACCTCTTCGTAAAAAAAGAATTATTTTTTGTTAAAAGAATGCTACCTAGAGGGACGGACTTAACACATTGTTATTCTCTCTTTCGGAGTGGTTGATAAAAAGAAAAGAAGAAATAAATGCATTTTCCCCAAGCCGATTAAGAAGCATATTCCGTCCGATTTATGCCTCGAGCCAGAGATGCCGAAGAGGAAGATCTAACGCGATGACTTCCCTGTGCTTAAGCACTGCCCTGCCCATTTGTCTGTTGTTCAATCAAGCTGGAATGGCTTCAACTATCATCTCTCTTAATTCAAAAAAAAAAAAGAAACTTAACCTTACTCATCATTTCTAATACGCAGTTTCTATTACATTCTTAGAAATTATACTAAACACAAATAAAACCTACAATTTTCCACTTATTAGCGTGTCGAAGTGAAAAAAACAACTCGTAACTGGAATAGTACGTGTGAAAAATTTACTTATTAACAAAAAATATTACATATATGGATTATAGAGATAAAAATGATATTTAATTGTTTTGGGATCTTATAATTTGGTTTTCATTTTCATTTCTAAATATGTTGATTGTTATTCGGTGAGAAGTTATTACGTACAGGGGATAATTTGCTTTCAACCCGGAAAAGTGATTTGGCCTTGAATGCTGGAGAAACTTACATTCCTTTAGCGTAGTCCAACATAGCTAAATGCGACATCTCGGTTCCTTTCCGCGTATTATTTCTTTGATTCGTTCTGTCTTTTTTTTTAATTATTATTATTGTCAAAAATCACGAGATCAGAAAGCAAGAATAAAATTGTTCCTATAATTATGATTCCTGGAGTTTGAAATACAGAATATCCTTTTTTTCTTTTTGCTTGTCATTTCTAGTTTGCTTTCGCGCTAATCCCAGAACATCAAAATAAATCTTAGAACCCAGTTTAATTATAAATATTTGAAGAGACAAATACGTTTGCTAAATTAATGAACAAATTTTAAAATTTATTTTAATTTCAAAATTTTAGCCTGGACCTATTTATTATCTGTTTTATGTTTTTTTTTTCTTCGGTTGGCTTATATTGGGTAAATGGTAATGGACAGTGGTCCTTATACCAAAGCCGGGAGGTCATTAACCTAACTTCAGTCCTTTTATTTTTAAACAGAAACGTCTGCGTAATAAGTTTGTAAAAATATTGTATTAATCAAGTGCTTACATCCCGGATTTCTTTGATTTTTTAGAATAATATTTCTAAGGTTTAAATTCTATATAAATATTCACCAAATAAATGTGTGATTAAAAGAAGGTGTTAATATGTTTTTTTAATATGTATGTATTAACTATATTTTATCTTGGTACACAGACATAACATGATTCCAATGGAATTTGGAACCATCCATTTACTGAATGCCATACTTAGCATCCAGTAATTCCGCCAGACCCCCTTGTGGGGGGTGTCACCCTCACAAATCCTCGAGAACACCCTCCCCAACTTTAATTTTTTTACGGTCAAAGAACGATAGAAACAGTACAATACTACATTTACACCCTCCCAATTTTGACTTTAACCCCCCATAAAACTAAAAATACTGGCGAAATCCCTGGTAGCATCAATGATACCACTGAATGAAAATATTCTCTAATGAATGGAATCTCCATGATACGAGCAGCATCCATTCAGCTCATTTGCAGCCCGTTATACTAAATTTGGGACTAGAACCTCCAGATTCGAAAGAAGATACACTGGTACTTATCTACTAGTATCAAATTATTATTATTATTATTAATGTTTTATTTAGTTTACATTTGCAAGGTTCCTAGAGGGTACCCTTCCGTAAAAGTGGTGATTTATCTTGAACAAAAGTTCCTGGGAAAGTGACAAAATTTTGAAAAGCACTGTCAGAATGATGGACGTGAGTAGATTTTGAACTTGTCACCTCGGAGGTACTGCTGTTTCGTCTTCCGTGACCTTCGCAGATATACCACCAGAACTGCGTATTTATAGTTATCAGTTAATATACGATTTGTTGATGTGAATTATGGGAATCATTCTGCAAAAATTTGTCTTGACTCTGCTTTCCGAAATATCTCCCTAATCAAGGATTTGAACGAGTGTATGATACAGTAACCTACAGTATAAAAAATTCTTCCGCATCACTGGAAGTGTTATTACTATTATTATTATTATTATTATTCGTAAAAGAACTGTAGGCCAATATTAGTTGAATGTCAAGTTGAAAGCTATCCGTGGATACATGTATGTTCGTTGTAACCTTATCAATACTACAGGGTAGGTTTTAGGGACAGTGACGTCTTGTTTAGAACCACGCCTTGGAGACCTCTACCCCCGTTCCACATAATTTATATTTTTATTCATTTTTATCATTTTCACACACTTTGATGAAATTCTACGATCTTTTCGACGTCCAATGCCTGAGCAATGATTAAACACCCCTAAACTCAGCCCTGATCCAGGTAGTAATTAACAGTTTGATATAATTGTTGGTCGTTCAGTCCTAGTTATTCAGTATTATATATATAAAAAAAAATCGATCCCACTTAAAATCATAAATAATAGTAAATGATATGAAACGTATGATTCAGTTATTACTTACCACGTCCGTAGAGCCACTGGCTTCCCACTTCCTAATGTTCCCCCACCATAGTAGGTCCGGCTTTGGAAATGAATCTTCAGCATAACATTTTCTGCTCTCGTGATAATTGTTATTATTAAACGGTACTACACTAACGTGATGTCTGTCTGCGGGTCCGTCGGTTTCCGCAAAGTCGTCCATCAGACAAGATGGATGGGAACCATTAACTTTTATTTTTACCTTTTGACCAAATCGGTTTTATTCCTTGATTCCTCTTCAATCATCAAAATAATACGAAGAATGTTTATTTTCTAGTTTTATTTGCTGCAGAAAACAAAATGTTAATTCTCTTTTCTATATATATATATATAAAAAAAGAAGTAAACAAACCAATTCGATACATCCACAATATTCACATACACTAGTAATAATTTCTTCTTCAATTTATGGGAGGGGAGCACTAAATCACCAGTTATAGAAACTGCACTTACGACGAAAACAGTAATAACAGCGCAATTGATTCCAAAAACGACACCAATTTTCTTAATTTCAGTAAATCCAAGAAAGTCATTTTATTTTATGTCTGACTATTTCCTCCTTTTCTTTTTTCTTTTTTTTTTTGTCACACACTAATAGGTGTCATTTGTATATGTTCCGGGTTATCTCTTCTATGCCGCACAACGAGAAACGTTTTTTTTGCCACCTAGCAGACCGATGTACCACCGTTGCCGCTACGGCAAAGAGGCTGCCGGACAAACTAAAAGCCGGAGTGCTAGTTGGGATGGATGAATGTTTTGTATTGCGTGTGTGTGTGTGTGTGGTTTTTTTTCTCTGCCTGTGTGTGTGTGTGTGTTGTTGTGTGGTGGTGATGTAGCTTCACCTGTTTTGCCTCTACGGTCGGTCTTCTGGGACGAAAGAAGAATCTTCTTCAGTTCTTTCGTAGTTCTTGGCAGTTGCGTCAGAGAGCGCGCACGTAGGACACCAACAAGTGATGAGCATCTTCGTACCTTCCTCTTCGTTTGTCTTCTTCTTTGCTCTTGCCGTTGTTGTGTTGTTGGTGGTGGTTGTAGGTGGCCGCAGGCTATCCAACAGCCATAGCGGGTTTAGCACACGAGGTCTTCTTCTTTTTATTCTTTCGCGAAATAAAAAACACACACACACCATAATAGACAGACAGTACAGAAGAGATATAGATAGATGGAAGACCATCCTCCGGATCTCTTTTGGATGGTCATGTTTGTCCGATGAGGAAGTACTTTGTTAAGAGGTGGACGAATTCTCTTTTAAGACAAATAATGTATTATTTATTTAATTGGAAAATCGTTTTCATTAAAAATAATACCACAAATTAAAATGAACAAAATAAAAGAACATTTTATATCCAATTACATACAACCAAGAAGAAACATTAATACGATTTCCATATGATAATATTGAAATTAATTGTTTTTATATACATTGGATCATTCGATTTGTTATATTACGGATATCTGTTTCATTAGCTGCTATTAAACTAAGTACTTACTATAAGTTCGTCATATAGTATACTTTAATAGGCAATGTTGTTCTGGCTTTGTGACAGAAGAAAAAATCATTATTGCGAATTCTAGTTCATTATTAATAATTTTACAAGGAAATATAATATAATTAATAATTCTCTTCTTCTCCAAGGTCAAGAGGTAAACGTTTTCTGGAGGTTGCGACATTATAGGAACATTTTCAGATTTAGATCTGATATAACTAAAATACAGCATCTCGATAATCTGTTTCATAGTGGAATATTTTCCTCATATTACCTCATGATTAATCCTAAGTTTATATATACTTCATCACCTCACAGCTTATTGTGACCATTTACGGTTAAATGAGGATCATAAATTACATCCAGATTTTTTACAAAATGCCAGAAATTTTGCGCTTCAGTTTTTTTGGTACATTTTTTTTTGGTGACAAAGTTTTTGTTTAACTAAGATTGTTTTATTTTTTCTAAAGAGCAAATGAATTTTATTGTATCAGCCATCTCTTGAGTTGATGACAATACATAGCATAACATAACTCGACTGGTAAAATTCTTAAAAACCTTCATTAAAGGAACGAAATTTTAATTGAAATAAATTAGATTATTATCTATTTTCAAAATAATTTCTCTTTATTATATCGAGGATGTACGATAATTGCAATTTGTCCTATATAGCAGAGAAATCACTAGGGGAATATTTGTAGAATATTTTAAGATATATATCTGTTAGGATATTCAAGGATATTCTTGGCATATGTGTAGGACAGTGGTTCTCAAACTTTTGTGTCCAGGAGCCCTTTTCATCCCAATACAAGACTGCGGAGTTCCAAAATAATATATGTACAGTGTAAGGGATTATGTTTTCGTAAGAACTAATGACCCAAACCTCTTGGTCCAATTGGTAACGTTGCGGACTTCGAAACAGTAATGCGGAGGAACGCGAGTTCAAACCTTACTGCCGTCTATCCTGACTGAGGTCTACCAGGATTTTTTCTCACTTGGTCAGGCGAACGCCGGGATGATATCTGAATTAAGGTCTTGACCACAGCTTGCCAATCTCTAACCTCGGAAGAGTGGTCACGGAAGGACAACATTCCTCAGATGTGACGGACTTAGGCCAAAGTTGCAAACTTAGCCCAGAAAAGAAAATTAAAAAGAAAAACTGGGCTATGTTCATTACTGAGAGAAACTGCTTTCAGTCAACAGTAAAAGTAACACTTTCACTTTTTCTAATATTTTAGTATTTATGAATAAAACAAACAATCAAAGAACAAAGAAAACATACAAATCCACAACAAATTTACTTAAAATAAAAATATTAATTTAGTCATTTTAATGCGAAAATGCAGTTGTCTCCTGCCTATGTAAAGTTCTTTCACGACTGGCTTTATGGAAGAGAGTTGCAGTTGGATGTCAGGTTCAGCATCCAGTCTGTTGCGGCACAGTTTCTGAGGAAACATAAGTTGAAAAGACAGTGTCGCAAAGATAGGTACCCTGTAGAGTTCTAATAGTCTTCTGTGTTAAATTTGACTTATAGCTAGGGGTAAACAAATGAGCTGACTTCGGCTATCTTCGGAACAGAGCTACGTCGGGAAACCTCGACAATGCAATATCTACAGTATCGTGTTTTGCGAAGGGAACGGAGGGATGGATGCAGCACAACTGAAGAATGCACAGGATGGCACGGGGAAAGAGGGGGGATCTTGCTGTTTCCTTTTTGGAAGAAAAGCAGAAACAAGGAAACTTGTTACTGCTTCAGCTTTCAAAGAAAAGCTGAAACAAGGGAAAGCTCAACTCAGCAAGAAAGAATGATATGAAATGAGCAACTGGTAGGCTGATCGGATAACGCCCAGGCTTCCATATAACGTCGTGGACTTCGGAACGGCAATGGGGAGGTATGGGAGTTTGAACTCCACACTCGCAATGCTTGTTAAAATGCACAATTATTCATCTCAAGAGGGACTAGAACCAGCGACCCTAGGACGCTGGCGTAAATCCTGAGACCAAACAATTACCGCGGTCGACTTTTATTGTTGAAAGTACCGCATTTGGTTTTGTGCGAGATAGGTAGAAGCAAGGGTCTTAGTCTAGGTACCATTCCGGTCAGAGACTATCTTTCGAGGATGGGTATGTATATGTGTGTGCGTAAATTATTCAACAACGAACTTTAACCAGAAATATCTGGGCACAGAAATTAGTGATGTACAGGCCAGGAAAAAACCGAAATTAAAAACCAAAACTTTACTGTAAAATAAATGTACAACAAACCAAGCAAGTACCAAGCATCTTTCGCTCAGGTTGAGAATAGTTTAATAATACATGTAAAACAATTTGACTATTTCATCAAACGCATCTGCTCGCCTGGATTTGTAAGAGCAGACAGAGAAGGACTTCATTGTCGAGGTTTCCCGAAGTTGTCCTGTTCCGAAGATTTCCGAAGTCAGCTCATTTTTCTAACCCCTAGCTATAAGTCTAAATTTGGGTTCTGGTGGTACATTACTACTTCCACGACCATTGACAAACTTAAGGAAAGATGCCTGTGTTTGGGCACGGCAGAATCCAAAGTTCATTTTCGTATTGTGCCGAAACGAAACATTTGTTCACTCTCGATTGACTCTTCTTTGTTTCTTATTTTCATGTCAGGAATCTAGGGAGTTATTTTGCAACCCCGCGCAGATGACACGTACTTTCTGAAAAACCGTATATCCGTTGTCCCGAGGGTACTTGCGGAGTGAGGAAACTATTTGCCCTCGTTTGCTCTTGTACTTTGAAGTAAACCGCGTTCATCTTTTCTCTACTTTTAAAATTTAAACAGTTGATATTACCAGCCAATTTTAATACCGATACTTGGGAAAATTCGGTACTTTTACCAGGGCTCCGCGAAGCACACTTTGAGAACCGCTAGTGTAGAACAATCTACGTGTATCTGAATGCACAGGATGAGATTATGTACATAAGATATTCCCTGGATGTATCAGGGATACCCTACGGACATGTGTAGCCGTGTTTGTTCTTTTGGGTATGTTATCAGAATGTTTTTGAGGTACTCTGGATATTTAAATCTCGAATATAATTTCGGGAGCCGCGGTGGATCAGCGGTTAGAGCGCTCATCTCTAGCGCTTGAGGTCGTCAGTTCAAACCCTGTTCGTACCATGTGCCTGGGCTTTGTGGTGGACAAATACCGTGAGCGTGGATTTTCTCGGGAGTTCATCCGTTTCCTCACACTTTCTTCCTTACACCAATTCATCTCATCATCATCCATCCGGCCTGAGCCAAAGTTGCCTAAATAATTAACTTCGAAAATCATTTCCACATTATTTTTAATAGTACGTACTAGGAATACCTTTATTACTTTTTAAAATTTCTGGAATATAATACTCTTATTGGGTGACCTAGATATGATGTTCTTGCAGTATCTAGTGACATATGGACTATTGATAATTTCGAACTCAAGAACCATTATTTACTTAACATTTTCGAGATGTTTTGTGAGCGTTTATTAATATTTTCAAGTTAAATTCTAAACTTTGGCAACTTTTCAGAAAACATTTACATTACATAGGGTATTTATTGTATTTTAGGCTATTTATTGTAACCAATTTATTTGGGAAAAGTAAAAATTATTTTAGAAATTTGTCTAAAGTAAATGTTGAACTTTTTCTAGCATCTAGCGTTTAGTCACAATATTACGACCTTTAGGGCCAATTTTTGAAAAATAAACAGATTTTTACAGGTTTTTCCATATATTTGTGGGATGGTACCTTCCAATAGGCCCTGGTAACATTTCGTTTTTTACATGCTATTTCCTATTTTCTTCCGGGTAGAACGAAAGATCCAAAGCTATAAAAGATATTCGCCATCAGACAAATTCGCATAATACGTGTACAGTAAGAATATCCTAAGGATGGTCTGAAACAATAAAAATATATGTAAAAAAATCGTAGTTCCAGATCAAGAAATGCGCAAATTTGTCGAGTCATCATCACAAATCATCAAATATCTCTACGAAATAATTTCGTAACGTCGTCACATTGCAAAATCCAATGTAGGATCTAACACGAAATTACCGAATGTCACGAAATTGCTTAACCCAAAATTTCTTGGGTATAACTTTGATTGAGATTTGCTAAGCTGACATGTCTTACCTACGTCACTGTTTGAGGCATATGCACGAACAAACGTCTATGTTACATTTTGCATATATTGAGAAAAACGGCAAGGAAGTCAGAGCTGGGTAGCGCTGTTAAGATGTAAACAGACTTTTGTTTTTCAACACACTGTTTAATAGTGATGGGAAAAACGGCTACTTTTTCCTAGCAGTAATAGTAGTAACTTCTGTTTTAAAATATCTTTGAAAAATATCAGTTTAAGAAAAGCCTTTATAAATGGAAGTTATTTCTTCCAACTTAAAAAATAAAGTGTAAAATCACCATTTTAGACTAATTTAAATTTCTGAAGCTTGTTATCTAAGTAATAGAGTGATAGATTGTCGTTACGACTTGGTAGAGTAGTTCATATTATACCTGTCGGAAAACTATTATACCAAACTATCGGTGCTTTTAGAGATTCAGTTACATATTCTCTTCGCGAATAATTAATACAAATATAATCAAAAGTTAATAGTAACTTGAAATTCATTCGGATATAAATGAGAACTATTTGACAATACAAACGACCCGACTATTAAAAATGCTTATTATGTAATAATTGCTTCGGATTAAATTTATTTATGAGTTTGTTGCATCTTTGGCTCAGGTCGGGAAGAGTTACGTAGAATATGAGAATAGTGTCATCCACAACCTTACTTACCGTAGGCAACATGGCGGCATAGCTTGGTGAATTTAAGGGTAATCGTTTGAAACTTCGGCCGCAGGCTCCGAATTCGAATATTTTATTTATAGCCTTCAGGCATCTAAGACTCGGGCCTGGATAGGAGAAGGGAAAATGCGGGAAGGTGTTAGCCAGGGTATAAGTTGAAGGTACCATCCGTCATTTTTCTGGTGAGACAGAAAAACCGCTGAAAAAAAACTCAGTCAGGACGGTCGGTTGCTAGGATTGAACCTACGACCTTCCGAGTGATAAACCAATGCTCCATCACTAAAATGCGGGCTTGAAACCCGCGTACCTACCCATGACTGACATGAAGGCCACGACGTTACCGCCTGGACCACAAGGATTTGCTTTTTAAAACCCAAATTTATTTTTTTCTTTCTTTTTCAAACACAGGCGCACAAAATATTATTATATGGTATAATGAAAAAAAAAATAATAGGAAAGTACTGTCGTGTTTGTTTCTGCTGATAAGGAACAGGCAAAGAAAATGACAACTCGTTCGGGATAAAAAGTATCGACTCAGAATTCGACGTCAGAGCCACCTGTCATCGTTGCAGTGAACAAGAGTGAATCGCGTGGTCAACAAAAAAACAACGAACCTGATTTAACCTAACCTAACCTAACCAATTGTTAGTGAACTTTATACAATTTGAAAATGCGTATATCCATAAAAAAGAAAAAAAAAAGATTTTTTTTCTGAAAAAATAATAAAACACCACTCAGCCGAGAATCGAACCCGTATTACAAGATTAGCTGTCCGAAGCGGAAGTTACAACGCTAAGCAGGTACTTGCTATTGGGGCTTGTCAGTGTTCTTTATGCAGTCCTGCTTCATGACACGCGCATGAGTGAAAACATGTGGCGTCGCACAGACGATACTTCCTTCCCAGATTGACTCTTACAAATAGAAAAAGAAGTAACAGCTGACACCTGCTTTTTTTTCATTGGTGTGCTGTTGTTTATACCCTTCGCGAAGTTGGGAGAAAATTAGTAATTAAAGAAGTAGGTGCTATATTCCTTGAAGATGTAGCAGTGATAACAATTTAGCCAAAGTAGCAGTGAAAAAATAGCAGCTACGCTATTTTTGCTTATATCTACTGTGTAAGCGTGCGCTTACTCACGGAAAGAGCATGTAGCATAGATTTTTGCTCAATGGTTTTTGTAGTGCATTTTCCTCCAGAAATATCTAAATACTGACGCTATTTGTTGCAATATGCTCAAACCAATTGCAAATACATATCAAGAACACACCACAGACCTTTGCTTCGTAAATAACGCAATTTGCACCAAAATGTCACATAGACATTTGTTCAAGCATACGCCTCATTTGTCGAGATATTACGTCATTTATCACAATACACAGCAACATTTGAATGACGCAAGCCCCAAACTGCGCATATTTGTTTTTTACATTATCTCAATACAACTTCTTTCTTGTTTAAGTGAGAATCATATCCCAAAGTTAGTTCCCATAGTTTTCCATCCATTCCGCAACGTAGAAGATGTTGCCATGACTCTACTCACATGACAATTTTGATCTGACTCAGAAGATAATCAATTTCACTTTTCAGCGGAGCAATTTACTTCAAGCTTATCAAATCAAGCCAAAAAGATTTAAACAAATTTGAATCAAGCAGTCTAGTTTACGAAAATCAAAGTTGAAATAACCTGGACAGGACAAGAAAAATATGTAATATACTTCTTTTGATACATTAAAACTTTGCCCTGGGTGCGAAATAATCTGAGAAACACTGGCATACCAATCCGATCCAGACCAAGGAATCATACTCTCTAACTCGCTTTCGAAGCATTATTTATACTTAGTTCATGAGATAGCAAGAGACATCTGTAGTAAAAGGTCGGGAGTTAGCGATGATAGCTTACGGCGAAATAATCTAGCATGTGAAGGGACTTCACCAAACTCAGACCTAAGCAGAAGTACAACAATAACAAAATTCAAATGTATTTCAAGTTTGAGAAGCTTCCTCGCTTAACTGATTGTTCCAGCAATCTTAAATTAGGTTTGTTATAACAATAAAACAACTTATATTGTTCCAACAAGTATATTTGATGCTTGTTTATTAAGTTCAATCCAATATCAAGTTTGATAAGCTCAAACAAACCACTGACAACCTTGTTGCAAGCTGGCATGCTATCTGCGTACGCAACTTTATTTAACATTTTCCCATTTATACTTATTCTGCACTATTATGTCTTTATTGTGTGCTATCCATTTCATTTCTTCTGTGGTAAGTTAAACCATCAGTCTGGAATGGACAATTTCAATCACTAGTCCATTTTATTTATTGACTTTAGACATCCTAGATTCAGCTTAGGATGGTATAGCGTCAGGAGATGATATGGGACTGTGTCTAATTATAAGGTAACATTCCGGCAGTAGTTTGAGTAGCAGAAAAGCTTAGTAGAGAAGATTGGCAGCTGCTGGGATCGATCCCTCAGCTTTCCGAATACGAAGTCAACACTGAACGTATTAGAGAACTTTAGACCCCCCCCCCACACACACACACCGTCTTGGCACCATATTTGTTCCGAATTTATCTTTTATTATGCATTTGTCTGTCCATCTGTAAAGTAGCTTAGCGCCTCAACAGAAATTGGCTTCAGATTTAAGTTATTTGCCCGTTTTCAATCCGGCAACATCGTATCCTCTCCTCACGATATTTATCTACTAGATGCACTTTTCTGACATTTGATTTTCAATGTTTTCTTAACTTGAGTTAAAAATATTTTAAGTCGACTCAAATCATAAGTATATATGTACTTAGATCCTTTACAAAAACATCTTGTGTATGGTGATTTTTGAAAATACACCAAAAAAGATCGTTGCCATGATGGGGACTTGAACTTCTGAGTTACTGCTTGGATGTTTTAACTATTACACTACCACGGCACGGCCAATTTTCTATGTAATTGTTAAAACACCCAACCAGTAACTCGGAGCTTGCAGTATCGGTCATAACAACGACTTTTGTTTTTGTGTATTTTTCAACAATTGCAATACACAAGGTGTTTATGTATGGTAATACACAAGATTTTTAGTCAATTACTATTTATCATACACAAAATATTCACTACCAATGAGGCCATTCCTTGCGCCTCTGTAGAACCAGCTACTCACTAGTGGTGTAATGCAGCGTTCTGCAAACTATTTTCAAGTGCGGACCAGTTTTACTTGTTGGTAGGTTCAACGGACCATCCTGCACCTGTCCAAGGCCAAGGCATTGAGGACCACTTCTGGTCCGCTGACCAGAGTTTGCGGAACGCTGGTGTAAGGCAATCTGAGGCCTTCACGAATACAATGCTATTGCGTCACCGACCCCTATCGATATGGTCTCTTTAATTTTTCTTCCATGGAAGAAAAGGAGCAGGAAAAAACAACATACAGTCAATATCCCTTAACCGACAAAATTCTAAAAAAAACAGGAAGAAGAACTGCGAAGGCAATATATTGAAATAGAAAGGAGGAAAATGCACGCAGAAAAGTTTGAGCTACGGAGAAAAGAGGAGGAAAAACAAGTAGAAACTCCAGTACAAAGAATACCGCCACGGAGGACAGATTCTATTGGTGAATTATGTGTAATACAAGAAGTCAAACGCGGCAGAAGGAGTCACCAGCAGCAGGAGAGGAAGACGGCCTAAAGAAACCGAAGGGAGATGATGATGAGGGATCATCGGAATAAGAGGCAGACCCTGAATATGAGCTGGCAGAAAGAAGCGAGGCATACCTACAATTTTATGGACAAGCAATTCATGGGAATGCCCTAAAAGCCTAAGAGTGGGAAAAGCTCCAAGAGAGATCAACAACATCCTAACGAGGTGGTTTGGAAAAATCCAATCCTTGGAAGGACGACTTAGTGAGCATAAGATAAAATTCCACGAATACAAAAAAAATGAAAGTTAAACTTGTTGGAATAAGGAAGACCTAAGAGACAAGATTAAGCAGACTAAAAGAGGAATTAATAAGAGCACAAATATCAACAATTGGAACCGATCAGCAAACAGCTCTTCGAGAACGAATACGGTGACAGGTAGAGGAAATCGAACTTCTACGAAAAGAACTGAAAAGTAAACATGAGGAAGATAAAAAAAGCAGCGAAGCTGGAAGGAATACTGTAATGAATTGAAAGGGAAAATGTGTATCTTCGGAAACAAATAGAGGACAGGACAAAAGAAGTAGAAGCAATAACAGCGGCTAATGCTGAGATTCAGGCGCATATGCTTCATATAGAAAAAATGGGAAAGAGAAACAACAACAACTGGAGGAGCTGAAGCAGCAATTGGAGGAATTACGAAGCAATGAGACAAATTTAATTGAGAAGATCGAGAGTAACGAGACAACCTACATTCGCGGAAACATTAAAAAAACTAAAACTACAGAAAGGACCCAAAAATAGCGCACGTTGCTCAAAAAGAAAAGCCTTCGCTATTTGTTCGACCGAGGGCGGGAGAAACGCTGGCGCAACTCAGATCTAGTTGGAATTTAATATTGAATAAAAGAGGAAGAGAATCTCACAATTAATCATTTGCCATGTTGAAACAGAATTAAAAGACGAAGACATCGTGAGGAAAACCATTAACACGAATATTGATATTGAAGAAGATGTTGCCTTGGCAACGAAGGAAATGAAAGTAAAGTTAGGAACACGACCAAAGAATCAACGAACATGCCGTGTAGTAATTCAGGCAGCTCCAGAAACAAGAGAGTTATTGCTGAACAAACCAAGGCTGTATATTAACTATACAAGCCACACTGTGGAGGACTACTTGGTTGTGGCGCCTTCCTATAAGTGTGGGGACCTTGGACACACCACAAGGTACTGCGATGGAGTTGAAGTCTGCTCGCACTGCGGTGAGAAGGGCCATCAGAGGGACTCGTGTTACAGCAAAAGTAAGCCAAGGACCTGTATTCCATGTAAAATGCGGAAGAAGGAGTGCAAAGCAACAAAATATAAGAAATACCAGACGTACAAAATCTTGGAATCGAGAATAATTAATAGAGCCAACTATGGATCTTAACGTAACAGAAGAACAGCAGTGACAGCAAATATGGATAAGGGACATAAAGTGGAAAAGTATGGAGGATGAAAGGAAGTTCATGAAGTTGTAGGAAGCAGATGGCGGAACGAACAATCAGGAAAACTCCTTAACGATAACAGAGGACATTTTAATTTGTGAGAAGGATAATCAAATTATTCTGCAATTTGTCAATCCTAATCTGATAATGTTCCCAAGGGGCTTCGCCCGCACAGTAGCGGATACTGACGAAAGGTTTGTATTAAAGGAATTCGAGAAATTGGTGATTAATGAAAGCGATGTAAAAACAATAAACATTTATTATTCAATAAATAAGTTTGGATGCTGATTTATTCATGTTCAGTTCTGAAAGGAAGAATTCTTAAAATCTTTGAGAGATATTCTTCAATTCTTCCAAGAATTAAAGCTACTAATGAAAATAGAAATAAATATGTCCTGTATAGGTATGGACCTGTGGAAGCATTATCCGGAAAATGTTTTAGTTGAGTTCGTTGAATACAACAAAAAGATGGAAAGAACATTGTCTTTAAAATGTATGTGACGGTAAACAATTAATGAGGGCATTAATTAAAAGCGAAAAAGGAAACTTTAGTATTTTATTTAACCCAAGAAAATCTCAAAAAGAAGAAGCTACGAAACAAGAAGAAAAATATAATAAACTAGTAATAGAACTAACAGACTCAGAAAATAACATGGAATCCGACTACGAAAGTGATGAGGCAAGGGAAATAAAGGAAAAATCATTAGAAGAACCAAGTATAACAAGTGCAAAATCTAAAACAAAATCACTCTCACAAAAGAAAAGAGATAGGATAAGATTGATTGAGCTTAGGAAGAGGAAAATGGAAGACATTTTGAGTGGAAATTGTACAAATGCCAAAATTTTTTAACAAGCACTGGAACTCAAACATAAAAATAGAGAAACTGGAGAAAGAAATGGTTGGGCTTGTTCTTGCCAGAGGAAAATTAAATCTAGAGCCAGACGAAAATATAGCTTCAAAAGAAAATTAAATTAGCAACCAACAAGATAGTGATTTACTGAACGCAATGGCATCAGGACCAAAAATAAAAGAAGAGGTCTTACAGAATTTGGTATATAAAGAGAAAAGGAGTGGATTGGAACTTAATAATAAGAAAAAAAGGAAGAGAAATTTGAAAGAGTACCATGGAACTATAATGTTGAAGAAAATATATATAAGTTGACTTCACTAGAGGAACCGCAAATACTAACAGTTGCTCTAAGGCAACCGGGTCAGGAACCAACAAGAGGAAGGAGAACTTATCACGTTTCCCATACCTAACACGGTGGACAGGATAACGCTAAAGATGAATTATCTGCCAACTGTTCCAAAGGAACTCTTGCATTTAATAGATGAGGTGTTCCCAAGAAGACAGGAGGACTTCAACTTACATGAAGTCTATAAGGACTTCGTGAGGGCGCATGTCAGAGTGGTCTATGACTCAAAAGAGATTCCCCCATTTGAATAATGCAGCCCGAACAGTGTTCTGTGCTGCAATTAAATGCAGAGGGTTCCAGATTGATTGGGGCAGAATTGCGTAAAATCTTAGAAGAACAACATGTCGATCTGATATGTGTTCAAGAACCATAGTCTTACCGGGGGAAAATAAAAGACTTTTCCTCATTTGCACAGATAGTTGCAACGAAGGAAAACCCAAAAGCTGCAATAATTAATCTGAACCGAAAAATGCAATTAGTTAAACTCACCCAATTTACGGACGAATGGACCTCCTGTGTGGAGATGATGACGGGAAGAGAAAGGTTCTTAATCGTTTGTATGCACTTCCAGTTCCATCATGAAATTGACTCATATTTAATTAAACTTGAAAATATTTTAAATAACTATTCAAATAACAAAATATTAATAACAATTGATGCAAATGATAAATCATCACTGTGGTTTAGTCGCATGGCAACAGATAGAGACAGGAGAAGAGGACATTTACTAGAAGAGTTAATTATAGCGAAAAATCTGATAATACTGAACAAGGCAGGAGAGCTCGCAACCTTTTATAACAGGGCGGGAGCTAAAACTAACATTGATCTAAGTCTAACAACAATCAAAGTGGCAGAGCAAATTAAAAATTGTCGCGTCTTGGACGGAATTACTAGCAGCGATCATAACATGATTAGATTCAAAATTGAGTAGAGAAACGAGGTGGCAGCGCAGAACACTGAGGTGAAGAGGAAACAATTAAATATAACGTGAATAAGATTATCAAAAATAAATTTGAAATACGTCTGCCTCAAATTACAAGAGATGTGAACTTAGACAAACTCTCTGTAGAAATAGTACACTCTACGTTTCTAGCAATTGTAATGGCGCTACCACCGAAGAAAGAACAAAAAATAATACAACTGCTCGTTTTTGGTGCTACCAATTAACTAGGTTAAGAAGAATAACCAGAGCAAAGCGTAAAATTTACCAAAAAGCGGGGTTTCCAAATTTAAGACAAAGAAAATTAACTGAATATCAACAGGCTAAGCAAGAATATAAAGAAACACTAGATAAAAGAAAAAATTAGACCTGTGACAGATATGTAGAGATTTGACTCTAGATGCAAGGGGCAAACCGTATAAGATTTGTATGGCAAAAACTAATCCAACAACTATTTCAACCCTAGACAGATTAGATGGTAAAAAGACTAAAACATGGAGAAAATCAGCGGAATTCTTGCTGGAAGAGCTAATACCAAGAGATGAGGAAACAGGCGAAACGGAGGAACAAGAACTAATAAGGAAAACGTTTAAAGAAATAGACAATCCAATCGACTAATAATGGAAGAGGTAATACAATCAATACAGAACATAGAGGTCGAACTTGCCATCAAACCACTGAAAAATAAAAACGCACCAGGGTCAGATCAAATAAAATCCGAAATCTACAAAAAATCTAAAGAAATTTGAACACCATATCTAACTCGCTTATTCAATGAATGGATTAGACAAGGAAGATTTCCAAAATGCTGGAAAAAGCGAAATTAATAATATTCTTAAAAAGTCAAGAAAAGCCAAAAGCAAACCCCAGATCTTATAGGCCTATCTGCCTCTTAAACGTTATTAATAATATTTTTGAAAAGGTAATAATCAGCAGACTTCAACTGAGTAGAGAAGACCTGGAAGATGATGTAATACAATATGGCTTTCGCAGAGGTAAATCTACGCAAGATGCAATAAATTCTGCAATGATATTAACTCTGAAGGAAAATACGTACTGGCGTTATATATAGGCATAAAGGGAGCGTTTGATAATCTGTGATGAGCAGCGCTATTTGCCAATATGAAACAATTTAACATTCCAGGATGCTTAATTAGACTGCTGAGTGACTATTGCAGGGATAGGAGAATATACTTCAAAGCCTCCGCTGAAAAACCCGAGAAATGACCAAATAAAGGATGCCCGCAGAGATGCGTTTGCGGACCAATCTTTTGGAGATCTGCATCTACTCGTGCTTGAAAATATTAAATAGAATGTATGAGGTTAATTCTACTACTGCTTATGCAGACGACATAGCAATTTTAATCGACGGAAATACAAGAAATGAACTAGAAAACAAAGCGAAAAGAATAACAAACGAGCTTAAAATTTGGTGCCACAAAAATAAGCTGTGTCACTTAATAAAAGAAAATATATAGTATTTGGGAATAAATTGATCAGAGGTATACGAAAATAAAAGTATCGTCAGAGTTAATACTTTTAAATACTTAGGTGTAACTATCGACGGTATTCGCTAGTGTAATCTGGTATTCGCTAGGGTAACTAATTTATTTCCTATTGTTAAAATTTTGTGAGCCGTTTCCTCTAAATGTACTATCATGGCCAAAATTATGTTCACATGACTTTGTTATACACGATTTTTCTCTCAGCCCAGCAGGTAGGCCACCCAACTAACGTTGAGTCGGCGGTGTGTGATTCTGAGAGAGTGTGAGTGAGCGAGCAAGGGTTGGAATTTTCTTTTATTTAACAGAAAACATTATCACATGTCCTGGTTTTGAAAAATATATTTATGATTTCTTGTAGTATCTAGCAAATAATGAAAAATTTAAGAGAGTCCCATTTCAAACAATAAAATAGGAAACCTAACAAAATTTTTATTTTAGGTGGGCCACTAGTTGAAGGGTACTGAAAAGTTTAATTCAAATTGTCCAATAGAAAAGATCCTTACCGAATATGGAGAAACAAAAATGAATTTTAAAACCCATAGTTTCTTTCTTTTTTCTTTCTTAATGAATTCCGTAGAACACTAACGTTATGCATGAAAGACAAGAGAAAAGGTCTGTTTCTATCAGTTCTTAAAAATAGGGCACGATGCACGATATTTATGCTTGATAATTTCTTATATTATGTTGTTATTTACGTTATTTTGTATGGGCGTGCCTATGATATTGTGTGTCCTTGCATGTGATAAACATCGAAACGAGTATGCTTTCTTCCGAGCACCGTACCTTATTTGGTAGAACGTTGGTTTCGTATTCGGGAGGACCTCGGTTCGGTACCAGCGGCTGACTGTCCTGACTTAGGTTTTCCCAGTGTTTTCCTCAGTCACGCCAGGCATATACCGGGATGGTGCACTTTGCATAAAAAATATTGCGACAGCGAACGCCGTCCAGCTAGGAAACCCAAATGGCACCTTCTTATCCCATAATCGTTTCTAGTAAACAGACCCCCTCTTTCTCCTTCCTTCGTCTCGCCCATACTAAAATCGGCAAAAATCATGAACACGTTTTTATTTAATAGACATGTATTAGTATTGATAAAATGAAAGCGAGACGAATCAATATACATAAGTTGATCAAGGGAGAAATTTAAACATACAATGAAACATTGAAATGAGAGAGAGAAAGAGAGAAGGGGAAATAGAAGAAGAAGAAGTACAGATAAAAAATATGGAATTTAAACGTAGTAAAAAATATTAAGTTCAGTTCCCACAGTATAAAGTTCAGTTCCCACAAATCAAATCTAACAGCAGGAGAGAAGTGATTTTATATTTTTGCAGGGTTATTCGAATATATAAAGGGTGCTTCAAAAATTCATTAAATCACTTTCTAAATTGAGATCAAACTTGGTGGTCAGATTAAATACTTATGATTTCCAGTGAAACTCCAGAGTTTTGATACACATCTAGGATAATGTCAAATGTGTAACACACATTGTTTGTTTGCGCGGGGTTAGTCTGCAAATTCGGTGGGGTTTATTAAACATACTGGTTCGGAATACTTTGTAATCAAGGATGCTGAAAGGATTTTCAGATTGGGGGCGTAAAGTCAAAATTGGGATGGTGGACGTAGAGTTTTGCACAGTTTCTATCAACATTTGTCCGCAATATGTTAAAGTTGGGGGTAGTCTCGAGGATTTGGGCTGACATCCCCTACAGGGGCCGGGGTCTAGCGGAATCACTGATTGTAAAAAAACAGTAGATACTGTAGGCCATGCTGACCCATTGATTCGATTTATACTTGATAACCCGTAGGATGAAGGAGAGATTTTAATTATTTCATTCCGTTTGAACAATGTTTCTTTACGGGGTGACCAGGACCGGAGATGTGATCCCGAGAACAAGAAAAATACGACGCCGAAATTCCCAGTTAAATAGGGTTTCCAGACCGGGTCAATCGGGTTACCGGGTCACTTATGTTTGGGTCAGGCCGTATCACCGAGTCATCGAAAGTGGCCCGAAATTGGCTCTGGAAGACGCAAAAGAGGAGAGAATGTGTGTAAAGTAAGAGAAAAATAGATAGAGAGAAGAAGAGAAAGACGCAGCAAAGATACGATAAGAATACAGCAACAAAGAGAGGAAGAGAAAGAGACCAATGCAAAACATGAAAATTACATTATCATTATGCTAAACAGCACACGCACTGTTTACTCGGATTCTGACTTCGTAGGTTCTCCATAACCCGGAGATAAATCTGTTTGAATACTTCAGTGTATGCGAAAAAGAAACTGGCTGGTGGGGAATCGAACCTAGGTTCCCAAATTAGAATTCTCGCACGCTACCGATACTCCACAGTTGGCTATATCTAACACTTGCTTAACATGTTATGGTGTTTCTTTCTAAGAGTAATAACATGAAAAGTACATATTTCTGATCAATGACGTGTTGTTAACTTTCCTCGTAACCCCCTGAGACTTGATTTGAACTTTCCCAACCAATATTCGCAAATGGTCTTCCTCGTTATAGTGACTCAGTTGTTCCACTCCACAGTTGGAAATATTCTCCGTTTTGTATGAGAAGAGATGATTAGATTATTCACGATTGCTTTGAAAAAAGAATCTTTGTCTTCAATAGGATTTGAACCCATGTTAGTTTGCTTTCGAACTCCATGTCCAGCGCGTTTCCCCTACTTCATTTTGCCAACGATCTCAACACCTATGAATAAACAAGTTCAAATACGAGGAAAATGTAAAATTGAGTATATGTGTTTCATTTTGTCTCTATGTATTGTGTGGTAAGTAAACACATGTGTATGTATGTCCTTTTTGTCATGTCAAATTATGAAATGAATATATTATGGCAGTTTTACGAAAAAAACCAGCTTAGGATAAGTATTGCCACATTAAGATACGATCATTTATTGTCGTTTATTTTAACGTAAACCAGCCTGAACGAATTTAACATCACCAAAAGAAAATTGTCATTAGCAAATCTAGAAATTAAAAGTTCTAATATACTTCGTCCAATGTGATAAGTTCAACGTAACACAAATTTTAACTTTTGACAGATTGTATTGTAAGTATTATATCGCGCAATCTGAGCCTATTTTGATTTAACCAGTTTCAAAATATCCTGTTCAATTTTTGTGATACATTTCCAGTCACAAGTTAGGCACCCATCGTCCCCATGCCTGGCGCTCTATGGTGCACTCAGCCTCCTATCAAACTGAGTACCAGAGTGCTCTTAGTACTCCTGGGCACCTTGGGAAGGTAAAGTCAGTCGAGCGTGGGACTGACCACCCCACCGCACTTCGTACCGTAGGTCGAGATGTGGAGCGCTACCTCCACATCCCCCA